>CANTUO010000008.1:0-37405 GCA_947670415.1 Insectozyma verbasci | reverse complement strand
GATATAATATTCGTACCACCATTAATAATCCAACATATTATAAATGTTATTAATTATATTCCTTCACTATACAGATATACAGATATATTATAATATCTAATTATAATATATATATATATATAATTTAAATGAAGGATAATAGAATTGTAAAGGACGAATAGGTAATTTATATAATTCAGTAGGGATAGGAGGTTGTATATATTGACGATCTAATTTAAGAGCTTGTACAGCTATTTCAACTACAAAAGCAATAACTAGAATAGCAATAAATACAATTAGGATAATAAGACCATAAATACCATTAGAGTAAGCACTAACAACATAAGGTAGAATTGAAGAAACTTCAAGATCAAATGGTAAGAATAATATAGCAACTAAAATAAAGGCTACACTAAATGCAGAACGTGATTGATAGTATGAAGTAAATCCACATTCAAAAGGACCATCTTTTTCTGTATAAGCATTACGTGTTGATATTAAGTAATTTAAACCAACAAGTACTATAGCTACAATAGGACATAAAAATAGATAATAAGTAAACATTTTAATATGATATCATTGTTAACCCCTCTAATAAGAATGGTACTGTAATATAATATGTTAATAAGAATGTCATTAATATACCTAATATTAATCCTACTACTTTAGATCCTTGTGGTATTACTGGTGTTATATATAAACTTAATGATAATTGTTTAATAATAAAAGCATAATAATAAGTAGCTATTACACTAAATAATATAATAGATAAAACAGGTAATGATAATCCTGCATCCATTAAACCTGTAATAATAGAAAATTTACCATAAAATCCTGGTAAAGGTGGTATACCTATTAATGATAATAAACATATAATTAATGATAATGCTATAATTCTATTAGGTATTATTAATTCATTTACTAATACTATAGGTGATCATCTTGTATTAGGTTTTATTATATATTCATTAGTAGCTAATAAACAAATAAAGATTACTATATGTGTAATAACATATTGTATTAGATAGATATAATATGAAGGATCTTGTAATAAGATAGGTAATAATAAATAACCAAAATTAAGTATACCACTATAAGCTAATATAGTTTTGATATTAACTTGATATAAAGGTATAATAGCAGCTGTTATTAATGAAATATAAAATACTATATATAATACATAAGGACCTAATAGATTAGCATTAGCAAATAATCAACCACTAATAGCTACTTTAGCTACAATAGAAATATAAGCAGTTACAATAGTTGGAGCATAATTATATACAGCAATAGATCAAGCATGTAATGGAGCTAATCCCATTTTAAATATTAATGCACCTGTTAATATATACATAGGATTAATTAATGAATCTTTACTATATTCATATATTATACTTAAATCATATAAATTAGTTGTACCTGTATATTTATAAATATATACTGAAGCTACAAGAATAGCAATAGAAGCAATACCACCAGTTAAAAAGTAAAGCATTGCTCCACGTGTTGCATTATATGATTTATTATATACACCAGTAATAGTATATAATGAATAACTTTGTAATTCAATTACTATATATAGAATTAATAAATCATTAACAGCTGGTAATAATATTAAACCAATACCATTAATAGTAATTAAACCAATTAATCATGGAGCAGGTATTGTATAACGATGATTAACAGTTAAATAAGCTACTAATAAAATTATAAGGAATAATATAATAAGGATAATAGGAGTATTAGAACTAGTAAAACGGAATCAATCATTATAGAAAGTGAAACCAGAGTACTGAATATCTAGACAGGATAAAGCTAATAAACCTGTAATAGCAGTACCAATGACAGCAAGTCTAGCACTTAACTGTTCGTTTGTATTATAAGCGGTATATATAAGAATAAAGCTAGTTAATATTAATAGCATATGATGTAAGAAGATTCGAACTTCTATTATGTCATCCGTAGTGACAGGTACTAACCATTGTACTATACATCAATTAATATATTATTATATAATATTATATTAAATAATATAATAGACTATAAATAATGATATACAATATAAGATATATCCTGCCCCGCCCCGCCCCTTATATATATAAGGGGCGGGGTATTATTCCCCCCCCGTATTATCTCTACTTCTTTATACTTATTATTATTATTATAATATCTATCCATAAGAGAGATACCTATTGATAAATAATTTAATATTATTAGTAATTAGTAATATATTTATAGATAAAGAGTTAATATATAATCAAATAGTTAAATATAAGTAAATAGAACAAATCTATTATAATGATAATTCCTATTCCGCCCGAAGGGCGGGAGAGGAGATTAAGAATAATTATAAGTTTATTATATATAAGCTTTTCTATATATAACTAAAATTATATTAGAATTAAGTAATTGAATTATAGTAGAGATAAAAGATGAGTAAAGGATAGAATATAGGATAATATGAGGGGTTTATGGAGCCCGCCCTGCAATGCAGGGCGGGACCCGTAATCATAAATTATCAGGTAATTATAATATTAAGTCAATATAATTATTATAATATTTATAATATTAATAAGGAATAATATTTAGAGTTAATAATAATAGATTACCTTATACGCACCCCGCCCCCATATGGGGGGCGGGGGTGGGCTTACCTCCACTATCTTAATCCTCTTATCCTTTATCTATTCTATATTTAATTATATATATATTATTATTATTAATTAAATAATAGAGAGAATATAGGGATAAAGATATTACCCCCGCCCCTTATATATAAGGGGCGGGGATGTATACCCCCTCTATCTCTTTTCTTTATCCCTTAATTAAAAGTATTATAATTTCTATATATATATTATTATTATAAAGGGGGGTTATACGGCCAGCCAGTGAATCGAACACTGATCCTATGAAGGAACTACATAGCAAGTAGCCTAACTGTACCAATAAGTCAAGCTGACCATAACGCACTGTATCAGACTCGAACTGACATTTCCTTCAGTGACATTGAAGGGCTTTACCAATTAAGCTAACAATGCTTCTGAGTTAATACGACTCGAACGTATATGACTTGTACCAAATACAAGGGACTTACCTATTAGTCAATAACTCATTACATATATTGTAATATTAATATTATTATTATTATTATAATATGCAATGGATGGATTTGAACCACCATCGTAAGGTCATGAGCCTTACATGTTACGTTACACTACACTGCATTTATTCCTTACCTAACCCCCTCTTTATATATCTTTATATATATATAAATAAAGTATATAATAATGTAAATATAGAATAGATAGAGTAAACGAGGAGTATCTCATAATAGGTTAATAATACCATTAGGGAATATACCATAGAATAGAGTAGGTATCATTAAGGATACTAATAAAACAATTTCACGATTAGTTAAATCAGCAGTTAGAGCGGTATAAGGAGTAGGGATACCACCAGTTAGACGATTAGTAACTTTTAGCATATAAGAAGCAGATAATAGAACAGATAAAGCTGAGATAGCACCTAAGATAGGAGAGCGTCCAATAGCCCCAGATAAACTAAGTAATTCACCAATAAAGTTAACACTTAAAGGAGTACCAACATTACAGAAACTAAATATTATTAAAGCTACTGATAATAAAGGCATATAAGTAATAAGACCTTGATAATAATAAATTAAACGATGATGATAACGATCATATAGAATACCACCAACTATAATAAATAAAGCAGGTGATACTAAACCATGAGCTACACATAATACAAGACTTCCTGTTATACCTAGTAAACTATTTGATAATATACCTAATATACAAACCGCCATATGTGAAACAGAACTATATGCTACTATAACTTTTAAATCTGTTTGACGCATTGTTATTAATGATGTATATATTATTGTTATAACACATAATACATAAGCTATAGGTGTATATAATATAGTTGCATCACTTAATGTAGGTAATACTAAACGTATAAGAGCATAAATAGCTAATTTAAGTACTATACCAGCTAAAAGTATAGAACCAGCTAAAGGACTTTCTGAATGAACTACTGGTAATCAAGTATGTACTGGCATTAAAGGTGTTTTAACCATAACTCCTATAGCTATACATAAATATAAAACACATTGTAAATCAATAGATAATACTACTAAACTAGCTGATTGATAATCAGTTGTACCTAATAATAATTCATAGGTAGCTATAGCTATTAACATAAATAATGATGATAATAATGTATATAATAATACATAATCTGATGCTTTATCTCTATTATTAGCTCCATATAATCCAATAACGATAAATAAAGGTGCTAATGATGCTTCAAAATATACATAAAAGGATAACATATCTTGACAAAGGAAGTTTATAAGTAATATACCACCTAAACCTAATATTAATTCATAATATAATGTTGAATTAATACTATTTCAATTAGCAATAATTGATAAAGGTAATAAATATACAGTTAATAATATAAGAACATCAGCAATACCATCAGTAGTATAATAAACACCACCTTCATCTCAATCATAAAGAGTAGGTAATACTAAAAGAATAGAAGCTACTAATATAATCGATTTATTTAAACTAGGTAATGAACGAGCTATTACACTAGTAAAAGCAATTAAAACACCATAAATTAGAGTCATTAATAATTTGTTATATAATAAAAAGTTGTATGACTGAAGGGACTCGAACCCTTAACAATTTAGACCTAAACTAAACGCGTTTACCAATTTCGCCACAGTCATTTTATTCCCTTTATATTATTCTCCTATTCTCTATACATATAGCTATTTATCCTACCTATCGATAAATCATCTTAATTACTTTCATATATTTCTATATCTCATAGATATATATAATAATATATATATATATATAACAGTGTATCATATAACTTAAATCATATGTTGTTATTGATTGTATTTATACAAGTGTGTATAGCTACGATAGTGATAATTTAATGTAAATTGTGTAAAGCACATTATTAATTTATATAGGGCTAACTTACAGGGGGGGGGGGGGGATAATAATATGTAATGACTTACCCGCTTTCATACGAGAAGTAGGAACATACTGACAAGATTTTACGTTATAGTTTTGGAAGTGTTATCACTATGTTTCACAGTTACAAGTCCCGCCCCCCTTACGGGGGCGGGGTGGACAAGTAGTTCACAGTTGAAGGATATGATCTAAGTAGAGCATGCTGAAGTACATAATAGTCTCCTGTATCAAAGGAAAGAGTTTAATAATACTATTCACTTAGCGAAGGAACGCAGAGTTTATAGGGATAAATTGGAGCAATTAGCAAAGACTAATATTTATGATTAATCATTAATAAATGCTGGAATTATCAATATAGTCAAATATATTAACATATATAAACTTGCTTATAGTAAGATAAAGTATAAACTTCTCTGAAGTAGAGGGGATTCTGTAATTCTACCTATTCCACAATCCCCCGCCCTGCATTGCAGGGCGGGGGTCTACTAATTATGAGTGCCCCCCCCCCATCTCAGGAGTTAAATGTACTTAATTATATCTCGATAATTTATATTAAGTACTCCCTTACTAAAGGAATAAAACATATGATATTAATACTAATTAATATATTATAGTTATATATAATAGATATAAAATATATAGATTAATAAAATGTGAAACTATAGTACTTCGCTAGCCCCCCCTTCCTTTATTTGTAAGATCAGGAATAGTATGTGGAGTAGCGCCACTATTAGTACTCAATCAATAACTTATTATTATTTCTAATAATGGATTATTTTACCTTACCCCCTAATTAAGGTTGGATGAAATATGAGAGGATATTATTATATATATCTATAAGAATATAAATATATATAATTATATAAGAATATAAGGATAATATTTAAATGTAAATGTAAATGTAAATATAGAATAGATAGAGATTTAATGAAGATCAACAGAATCTTTAATATAACCTGAGAGAAGGATACTGAAAACGTAAGCTTGGATAATAGCGATACCGAATTCAAGGATAGTAATAGCAACAACACCAGCGATAGGAACAACACCAAGGATGAAACCGAAGATAGAAGAGCTCATAAGACCGATGATAAGACCACCTAAGATAAGCATAAGAAGATGACCTGATAAGATATTAGCACCTAAACGAAGACCTAGTGAGATAGCACGTGAACAATAAGATAGACATTCAATAAGAACTAATACAGGAACTAGTGGAAGAGGAGTACCACCAGGTACAAATAGAGCAAAGAATCCTAATCCATGTAAATATAAACCTAATACTACATTACCTATTCAAAGAGCTAATGATAAACCAATAACTGGTACTAATTGACCTGTAGCTGCAAATGAATATGGTACCATTGATACTAAATTAGCTAATAATATTACATTAAATACTGTATAAACTAAAGGATAATAATAACCAGCACGTCTTCCTATTTGTCCTGTAACTAAATTTAATATTGTATCATATAAACTAATAATTGCTACACCTCAACGTGTACTTACTAATTTACCTGAACGTACTAATCCATACGTAATAACTATTAATGTTACAACTAATATTAAATATAATGTATAATTAGTTATACTTACTGTTAATGACTCACTTATCATTAATAAAGGTTTTACTATAAACTGATCTAATGGTGAATAATACATTTTATATTATTTATTTATATATATATTCCATACGTGGATGTATTGGAGTTAAACAATTTATTCATAATATATAATATTATATATAATATATTATATATAATATTATAGTTGAACTACAGTACTACGAGCTACAAGTAGACGTAGAACTACAGGAAGAAGAAGGTCAGCAACGATGAATAGAACAACACCGAGAGTAATAACTAGACCTAACATAAGATTACCATAATAAAAAGGAATTAATTGAGGCATTAATAATAATAATATATAAAATAAATATGAATTAACTATATAGTTCGTATCAGATCGAGAGGACTCGAACCCCTACCCTCCTACACCCAATGTAGACTCGTTACCAATTACGATACGACCTGTTGAACCTTATTACTCATTTCCCTAATCTTCGTATATATTTATATCAATAATCATCTAAATATTCTTTCTTATTAAATAAGAAGGGTAATAAATATTAGATTGTAAACCTTAAATAATAAAAGGTATGAGAAGTATAATATAGAGGAATAAGGTTTACACTATGTAGGGAGTTGAACCCTTAACAATCAGGTTGCAACTGATCGGCCAATACCCTTGGCTCCATAGCGTTGGTATAATAGAATGTAATACGATAAACGTGATTCGAACACGCACTATGGCAGTGGAAGTGCCAGGGTCTACCCTTAACCTATTATCGTTATAATATATATAATAAATAATATATATATATTAAATATTAAAGACCATAGCGGGAATCGAACCCGCATATCAACTGTGAAGTAGTTGTATCATAACCGTTAGATCATATGGTCATATATGCTACATGTAGGAGTCGAACCCACACTCTCCCGATTACAAAACGGGTGCTTTACCAATTAAGCTAATGTAGCTATTATAACTAATATTACTATTATTACTAATATAGCTATTATAACTAATATAGCTATTATAATTAATATAGCTTATATATATATATAATGTAATTAATGTAGTTAATATAGTTATAATTATAATATAAAGGGTAACCATTGAGATTCGAACTCAAGCATCCCATGCCACATACGGGGGTTCTACCGCTGAACTATGGCTACCTTTATATTAAATCTACAATACCAAAGTATTATAAAGTATTATATTATGTTTTATAATCCCCCCCCAAAGGGGTATATACCCTTTGGGGGGAATCCTCTCCTTTGGGGGGAATCCTCTCCTTTGTTGAGGTAGGACTGAATCGAACAGTCGCAGCACAAAGGCACTATAGCTACAATATAGCTCTATTTACCAACAATAGAACTACCTCTTTACCCCCCCTCTATATTTATCAATCTGTTTAGGTGGTTCTAGGCCCCCCCTTCGGGGGGGGGGGCCCGAACTACCTCTTTTGGAGAGGTGGTTCTCTGGCCCCATCTGAAAGATGGGGCCCGAACTACCTCTTATCCCCCCTTCTAATTTTAATTAATATATGTTGAGGTGGTTATAGGCCCCCCGAAGGGGGGGGGGATGGGTATACGGCTGGAAGGAGTCGAACCTTCACGGCTAATGCCCAGACATCTTAAGTGTCTTATGTCTACCAATTCCATCACAGTCGCTATTATCCTTACCTATAAGGTAATAAATATATGTAAATATAAGTATATATATATAAGATATAAAATATATGTAAATAAGGAATAGATGATTACACTGCGTAAAGAAGAAGGAAAGAGATCATTAGACAGAATAGTCCACAGGCCTCACTTAGGGCGAAACCTAGGATAGCTTGTGGGAATAATGTACTACGTAATGAAGGGTTACGTGAAGTACCGTTGATAAGAGCAACGAATACTAGAGCGATACCAATAGCGGCACCTCCTAGTCCTAGAGTAGCAATACTAGCTCCGATATATTTAGCTGCAAGTGCTAATTGCATAACTTTATTTATTTGTATTATTAGATACATACAATATCTTAGCCTAGTAAGAATCGAACTTACATCAACCGATTATCGATCGGACCCTTTACCTTTAAGGTATAGGCTATTTATCCAATTAATATTAATTATTTATTAAATAAAATAAGAAAAGTAATTTCACTTAACTCTCAACTCAAAGATGGAACCATACAAACCCCACCACCACCACCACCAATGGTGGTGGTGGTGGTGGTGATGGTGGTGGTGGGGAGGATAGATAAAATGTAAAGGAGGAATAAGTAATTTAATGAATCCCCGGCAGGTTCCCCTACCGGAACTGTATTTCAACTTATAGCAAATGGGATAAGATAAATTTCCAGTTTAAATAATAATTTAGACTATAGATAAATCTTATACTACTGTGCTATTGATGAGTGATTAGTACGAAGGGTATGGTATATTCACGGTGACACTCTAGTTCACCATTACTAGCAATTCCGTTTTGATATACCCATTGCAGGATATAATCCAATTAAAAGAAACGTTCATGATAATGTAATTTCATATTCTATATTTAATTAAAATATATATATTGTATACACGTTTGTAGCACACCTGTAGCCCTACTCATAAGGGTCATGCGGATTAGTCGTTATCCCTAGCTTCCAATACCCAATAAGGTATTCACAACAATATATATATATATTATAATAATAATAATAATATATTGTGAGGGGTTACGTTCATTTACTAACTTAATAGTAGACCACTAAGCATGAACTGACGACAACAATGTAACGCCTGTAAATTATTAATAAAATTAATAAAATATTCAAGAGTAGGTAGGGTTTAAGGGGTATCGACCAATTAAACAGTATGCTCCACTGCTATTGTACCCAACCGTCTAATGTCTTGCATTCCATCCTTGCGGACGTACTAGCCTGGCGGTCCATTTTACACATTAGTTTTGCTAATCGAATGGACATAGTTTACAGCTATGACTAGGGGGGTATCGAATCCCCTTCGCTACCATAGCTTTCATCCCTCAGCGTCCATGCTTTATTAATCTAAATCTGCTGTCTTATTACTGTCATTGTATTTAATCTCTCAAGTAATAATTCATAAATTAATATCTTACATGCTATATTCTATTACGCCTACTGATCCTTTATGCCAAGGATGACCAACGCTTGCCCTGGATGTATGACCGCGACTGCTGGCACACCTACTTTGTCAGGACTAAACATATATCTGATCATTATTCTTAATATATGTTGAACTTATTTATATCGTTCATTATAATTCTTTATTATTAATATATATATATTAATAATATATAAATTTGTTTATCGATATAGTTCATACAGGTAACATGGTCAACCGTTAGGTCATTGCCAATGATTCCCCACTGCTGCTACTAATAGTAGTAGACCTTTTATGGTCTATGTGATCGTTCGGGCTTCCACCCCCGACTACGGGTCTATGGCTAGTACTCTTATTGTTACTACTACCTACATCCGTCAAGAGCACTTATGTACTCTCATTACTACTCACCCGTTCGCACGTATTATACGTACTTGCATGTGTAATGTCCCTGTATAGCGTTGGATCTGAACTAACATCATATTCATATTCTCTTTTCTGTATGTTGAACTACTCAGAGTTGAACTGAGGTCTAGCCATTATGAGTGGCTCGCTCTACCGTTGAGCTATAGTTCATTCTCTCTTTATTCCTTACCTATCTCTTATCCCTTATATTCTTATTTATCAATTATTATCTTATCTCTTATATTCTTATTTATTATTTATTATCTTATCTCTTTATCCTTACACTCCCCCCTTTTTATTATCTCCATCCTCTTCCTATTTAATAATTAGTTTTATTTTATTTAATATATAGATATATATCTATATATTATAGTAAGTATGCTGTACTAGAGGTTAAGATGTACATAATAATTATATAAATATATTAATGATAGCTATATTTAGTATACTCTTACTATTTTATTTAAGTAAGAATAATATGATAGGATTACTCATTGCTATTGAAGTAATGTTATTAACTGTCACGGTACAATTAATTCAGATTAGTGGTATTTATAATGATGTATATGGAACTATATATGGTATAGTAATTATATTATTAGCAGGTGCTGAATCAGCTATAGGACTTAGTATTCTTGTAGCTTATTATCGTATTAGAGGGAAAGTTACTACAACTATTTAATGTTAGCTTACTTTTATTATATATGAGAAGAGCCAATGACTATAACATTAGGTAATTGACTTAATATAGGTGATATTGTAATACCATATGGTATAACATTAGATGAATTATCACTTACTGTTATGATACCTGTAGGTATTGTAACTCTTTGTGTTCTTATTTATGCTATTGAATATATGAGTCATGATCCTAATCGTAATCAATTTTATATTACTTTAAGTGTATTTGCTTTATTTATGACAGTATTAGTTATAGGAGATAATTATTTAGTAGTATTTATTGGTTGAGAATTTGTAGGTGTTGTTTCCTATTTACTTATCTCATTTTGATCAACTCGTGTACAAGCTATGAAATCAGCTTTATCAGCTATACTATTAAATCGTATGGGTGATACTTTCTTTGTAATTGCATTAGGTTTAATGCTTATTTATTTCCATGCAGTTGATTATGATACTTTATCTTTAGCTGTACCTTATACAGATACTATTATATTAAATATATTAGCATTATTATTATTATTAGCAGCAACAGCTAAAAGTGCACAATTAGGTTTACATGCTTGATTATTACAAGCTATGGAGGGTTGAATTATGGCTCTCCTTAAATTTCACTATATGAGGGAACATCCTAACGCAATTTGGTCCTCTTTCTTATATCTTTATCAATATTTACCTTATTCCCCTTTCATTATGTGAAAGGTAATATATGATAATATTTATTATTGATTTATTAAGAATTCGGAAAAATCTAAATTGTTAATAATTATTATATTATTATATGGACAATCCTCAGGAAATTTTATTAATTTATATAAAAGATCCTTAGAGACTTTACGTGAAATTATTTTATATACATATATTATTTATATAAATCTATTATATATTATTCATCCTTTTAATAATATTAAAGATATAATTACTCTATCTTGTAACAACAATGAAGATATTACCATTCAACCCATTTTATCTAATGGGAGAATTAAAAGTAGTCCATCATTAAATGATAATAATAAGGATTATAATGTACAATTATTAGATAATGGAGCTATTAATTATATATATGGACAGGAATCAAAATTAAGTACTCATAAAAGAATGTTTTATGAATGATTAATTGGATTTACTGAAGGTAATGGTTCTTTTATTATTAATAATCATAATAAATATATAGAATTTATAATTACTCAAGTGAGTACTGATGCACAAGTTTTATTTTATATAAAAAAAGAATTAGGTTTTGGTTCTGTTTCAAAACAAGATAAAAATACTCATCATTTTAAGGTAAAAGATAAAAAGGGATTATTAAAAATAATTAATATATTTAATGGTAAACTTCAATTAATAAAAACTCAATATAAATTTATAACTTTTGTTAATAGATATAATGAAACATATAAAACTAATATAACTATATTGAATATTCATTCAAATATTATTTCATTAAATAATGGATGATTATCTGGATTTACAGATGCAAAAGGATGCTTTACTCATAGTTATATTAATAATATTATTAATATTCAATTTATATTATCTCAAAAGAATGAGGATTTATTAATGAATAAATTAGCTTTATTGTTAAATGGTTATAATTATAAATTGAAAACTTGTGATACAACTAATTTAATTGTATCATATAGAAAATTAATGCCCTTAATTAAATATTTTAACACTTATACATTTAAAACTAAAATTATTATTACTTATAAACTATGATTATGAGTGTATTATACATATAAAAACAAAGATTATTTAAATAATGAAATAAGTTTAAATACTTTTATTAGAAAAGCTAATAAACTTGATAAAACTTTAAAACAAAAAAAGTAATCTTTCTTTATTAAAGTATTCAAAGGTAGTCACCACTCACAAAGTGGAACTACTATATATTATATATAGAGTATAAATAATTATGTCGCCCTTCCTCTCTTAATACGCTTCCACCCACTATACTATTTGGTATAGCAGGTAGGAGGAAGGAAAGGATGGTCGATTCCGTTAATAAAATAAAAGATATAGTCCGAACATCTACGTAAGTAGAATGAGTTTATTTTATATATAAAATTATATATATATATAATTATAGAGATAATATATATAAAATAACAACATAATTGCCAACTCCGGTTAGTGCACTATTACATGCTGCTACAATGGTATGTGCTGGAGTATATGTTTTAGTACGTTCTTACTTTATATTAGAATATGCACCTACTATATTATTAGGTGCTTGTTGATTAGGTGGTTTAACTACTGTTGTAAGTGGTCTTATTGCTATAGTAACAAATGATATAAAGAAAGTTATTGCTTTATCTACAATGTCTCAACTTAGTATAATGTTATTAGCTATAGGTGTTAGTGCTTATGATTTAGCTATTTATCATTTATATTGTCATGCTTTCTTTAAAGCACTATTATTTATGGGTGCTGGTTCTGTTATTCATAGTTATATTGCTGAATCACAAGATATGAGAACTTATGGTGCTTTACAAGCTTATTTACCTGCTAGTTATACTGCTATTCTTATAGCTTCTTTATCTCTTATGGCTATTCCTGGTTTAACTGGTTATTATTCTAAAGATATTATTATTGAAAGTCTTTATGGTACTTATACAATAAGTGGTTATATTCTATATTACTTTGCTGTAGCTTCAGCTACATTAACTAGTATATATAGTATAAGATTATTATATTTAACATTCTTAAATGAACCTAAAGGTAATAAATATAGTATTAGTTTAATACATGAATCAATACCAATGCTTATACCTATGGTTATTTTAGTTATTTATAGTATTATTCTTGGTTATAATCGTGATAGTGTTATTGGTCATTATGGTTTAACTTTACCTTCTAATAATACTTGAATTGATACTGAATATACATTACCTTGATATATTAAATTATTACCTTTAATTTTAGGTTTAACTCTTTCAGCTTGATTAGTTTATACTTATGAATTCGCTTATAAAAATACTAATTCTGAAATATTTAACTTCTTATCTAATCGAGTTTATTATGAGCAAGTCCTTAATAACTTAATCATTCGTAATACTTTAAATTTAGGTGGTTTATTATCTCGTTATATTGATAATGGTCTTCTTAAAGTTCTTGGTCCTACTGGTACAAGTCGTGCTATTACTTACGTTAATATTACTATCGTATTAAACCTTTTATATCTATTCTTCATTTACACCTATCCTATTATATATATTACTATATTTCTATTTATATATATATATATCTCATATCCTATACTATTTATTATTCATTTATATATATAATATATATTATCAATTAACATATATTATATGTAGGGCTTCCCACCCCTCGACCCACCCCTCGAAGAGGGGGTGGGGGTGAAACCGAGGGGTGAGGATCAAGCTGACATAATAGTATATATATATTATATATAATATATACTATATTATCTATACATTATTATGTAATATAATAGATATAATGAAGGAGAAGAAAGGGGGGAATATAGAGAATATAAGATATAAAAGAGATAAAGGACGAGTAGCATCCCGCCCTTCGGGCGGGGTGATATTAAGGACGAATATAATCCCGCCCTAAGGGCGGGAAGGGGCTAAGGATAATACCAGCCCGCCCTGCATCGCAGGGCAACCATTAACTAACTACACTTAGTATTATATAATCAATTATTATCAAATATATATATATTATAATATATATATATATATATATTAAAAGATAAATATAAACTGAATAAGGGTAATAGCATCCCGCCCTTTGGGCGGGATTATGTTATAATTAAATCTTTATTTAATTAAATAATTCTATATATTAAATATATATCAACTTCGGAAGGTTAGATTAAAGTATAAAATATAAGTATATTATATATAGTATTATAATAAATTAATTATTGTAAAAAGGGAATAGTTATATATTACTTATTAGTTACTATTCCAATATAGTATAGTGTGTTTTCTAGTAATGAAACTAGAGGAACTAATATTAAGTAATAAGAGAAATAGAATGCAGTAGCGTATTGACCTAACTCAATATAAGGAACTTCAACATGAAGTTGTCCTAAGTTACCAAGTAGGATAAAGTTAAATACGAAAGCATAGAATATGATACGTGATAATACTTTAAATGCATTTCCACGTACAACTGAACGGTCTGTATAAGGAAGTGTTAGTAATGCAAGGATAGCTCCAAACATAGCTAATACACCACCTAATTTATCAGGAATACTACGTAAGATAGCATAGAAAGGTAGTAAATATCACTCAGGTACAATAGATGGTGGTGTTACCATTGGATTACCTGGAATATAGTTGTCACTATGCAAATTTAATTAAATTAAATTGGACTTGATATTCATAATCGAAACGTTTATTATTTACTTACCTCATGACTTTTCAAAATGCTTTCAAGAATTATATAATGGACTATTTGGCATATAAGCCTCCGCGTTATAAAGCTCATAGTATCTTTTTATTTTATAAGATCGAGTTCCTTTTAAGGAAAAGGTTAAATTAGATAAAATATAATTATATCATATCATATGATTATCTTGATTAGTAATCATTCATTTATAATAACCATTACATGCTTTATCATAATAAATAGCACCACCAAGTACTTTTTGGATACATTCAACATCTGCTAGATATTTATTACTTATAGAGATAAATAATTGTGGACAAACATTTTTTAATCCTTTTTTATCATAATAATGTATGTTATTTGTTCCATCTGCATCAAAAAAACCACTAATTCAAGCATTATCTATAGTAAGAGGAATAGGATCAAGTACAAGAATATTAAGATTCAGACATAGTTTATGAAGTTGAGGGAGTCTCTTGCTATTACGTATATTACCATTAATTGCGTTAATTAATGCTATCATAGCAGGACGATTACTTAGTCGATAACGATAAGAATTGTTTCCTGATTTAGGTCGTATAGATCCTCCAAATTTATTTTGGATCTTACGTAACATTTTCTCATCTTCAATACCTACAGTTATTTCACATATAGGATATTTACCTTCGGTTAAACCTAAATAACCATCTCCATCAATTAATCCGGCAAGTCATTGATTAAATTTATCAGTGTTATTTGTATTTAATTCTGATTTATTAACCATAGTCATAATACTATTGTCTGTTTTAACTATTTTATTTATAGATTCTTCATTGGGTTTATTTAAGTAAATTACGTTATCGAATTTATGTGTGCGTAAAGTCTCTGAGGTTCCTACTGAGCTCGAAGAGCCGTTGGTTACCTGCTGATTAAGTCTAATACTATAATATCTTACTACTTCAGGATTCACTTTTATAAGTTTATAAATATTAAATAGTTCAATATAAGTGTAAATACAAGTTAAAATTATGGAACCACTTATGAGAGTAGTTTTATAGTACATGATACTCTTCCAGCATATAGCACATATAGGCCACTTTTGACCTAAACTATTTGGTGAGTAAAATACAAATAGACTAAATACAAATAGGAATACTCAAACAGTTACTAAATCTTTGAAGATAAAGTAAGGATGCATTGGTAAACGATCTACATTACCTGTAATACCTAGAGGGTTAGATGAACCATGTACATGTAATGCCATTAAATGCATACATACTAATGCTGCTAGGATGAAAGGTAATAAGAAATGTAATGCAAAGAAACGTTGTATTGTTGGATTGCTAACTGAGAACCCTCCTCAGATGAACGGAACAATATCGTTACCGATAAATGGGATAGCACTTAAAAGGTTAGTAATAACTGTTGCCAAGATATAAATATAATCTATCTGAGATATACTCAATATATTATATATTATATATAATATATTTGTTATAATAGATTATATCATGTACTTATTTTACATATAATATGTAGTATAATAAATAAGCCTTGTGAAGCTAGATAGATTAATAGCTTAATATCTCCGAGTGCACATTAAGCACCATTTCAGGTACCCATAATTGAACCACTCTGTAGGGATAATTTAACTTACCCATGGTCTTGTTATATAACAAATAAGATTGACCTATTTTCAATTATGTTGCATATATGATAATATAAATTTATTGTTAAAAATTACATTTATATTGTAAACATGATCCCGCCCTGTATAACAGGGCGGGATCGGCTTATCTCATACATACTATATCTATACTTCTATTCTATATTTCATACTCTTTATAATATATGGTTTTACTATATCTCTTAATAATATCATAGATTCTTCTTTAATTATAATATAATTATTCTTAATTATTGTCTTAATTCCATATTTATTATATAATACATTAGTTAATAACAATAATTCATCATATGTAAAATGATTAGTATATAATATTATAGATTTACCTGATTTAATACCATTATTCATAATTCATATAGCAATAGCTAAAGGAGTTAGATAAATGTTTATATCTCTTGGTATACCTTTTATACCATTTACATATCATTTATCATATATATCATTAAATTGTTCATATATTAAAGTATTTAATTGTAATACTTTAAATATTTTACCTTTACGTCCTAATCTAGTACCTAATTTAGGTATATTATAATTACAATAACCTAAATTTGTAATTAAATTATGAAAGTACAATAAATAATCAGAATGAGAGGATTCTATATAAAATGATATATTAGTACCTTTTGTATATTTTTGTATATTAGATTTTCCTAATAAAGATCCATATATAATACTAAGTATATTTTCATTTAAAGATATATTCTTATTATAAACTTTAGATTTATTAGTTACATATGTTCTATTATTAGGAATAATATATTTATCTATCCACAAACATAAAGGATGATGATGGTGAATATGGATAGGTATTATATTTATAAAGAATATTAATAATAATATTATATAAACATTTGAGGCAATATGGTTACCTCAGTGACTCATCTGCCCGTAGACGAGACAGTATACCGTATTTGGTCTATATTAAACCAAATAAAGCCGACTGTGCATTAAATACCATTTCAGGTACCCACTAGTGTAGCAGTCTGTAGCGATTATACATATAACCGACGATCTTGTTATTCTATATATATATAAATAATATTAATCGTTTTCACTAATGTTGCCTTAGATATATAAAATATCTAAATAGGAATAACCTATATATCTATGATAATATTTTTCTTATGTAAGTTACAATAATATCCCATAATGATTACCCCGCCATGCAATGCATGGCGGGATATAAATATGGATAGATAGACTATCATTTAATTTAAGGTAATAATCCAGTTATTTCAAATGAAATATATATTTTAATAAAATTAGTTTTATTCTCTAATGAAGCTTTTAATTTCATAGTTTTATTATTATGACTATACTTATAAAGTTTATTTATATTAGTTTTATCAATAAATTCAATAATAGAATTATTATTATTAATATGTGATTGATTTAATAAAGGTATAAATACACTAGGTACATAAATATATCCTGTATGTAAGGCTCGTTGTATAGTTTTAGTACTACAACATAAATAATGAGCAGCTGTATTTATATTTTTAAATTGACATAAAGGATTTTTATCATTTAATTTACTCTTAATAAATATAGTTTTATTTATTCCTTTACTTATATTTTCAAATCCTTCTTTACTTCAATAATCATAAGTTCTATTTATAGCTATTTCATTTATAATTTTATCTCTTTGAGTATTATATACTTGAATATGTTTATCTTTAATAGATTTTAATAATTCTTTACGTTCATCTAATAAAGATAATTTAATTAAGTTTAATTTATTATTAAAGGTTATTTCTTTATTCTTATATCCAAATAATCTACCAGCTTCAGTTTCTATATTATATTTAGGAAATAATAAAGCAATATAAGATATCTCTAAAGCTAATAATTCTTCATTATTGAATTTATTAACAATATATGGATAATATTCTAATACAGCATATATAAAATTATTAAGTCCATATTTAGCTACAGCTCTTTGAACTATTTTACTACCCTTATTATTATTAGTCAATAGATGATTATGAAATCTTGAATAGAAATTATTCGTTTGAGCTGAACCAATATAATAATTACGAGATATTTTACATATAATTATATAAATACCACTTTTATTTTTTAATTTCATACGCATAGTTTCCCTAATTTTAGGATCATGTAATTTATCTCAATATACCTCAGGAGATATACATAATTCCTCAAATATATCTTCTAAAGAAGATGAATCTTCTTTTGGAGAAATTAAATTCTCAATTTTAACTGATTTAGCTAATTTATTACTATAAGATAAATTACGTTTAAAATATAAGTTATAACTAGATAATTTAGAAACCTTATTATTATTATTATAATAATTTATATTAAATGATTTTGGGCTACTGTTATTCGAATAACCCATGAAAGCAATAGCCATAGTTAAAATAAAGATAATAACACCAATTACTCATAACATAACACGAGGGCTACGATAACTACCATAATATAGAGCTTTACCAATGTGTAAATACATACAAATGAAGAAGAAACTAGCTCCATTAGCATGAATATAACGAATTAATCAACCAGCGTTAACGATAGAGTCAGCCTATTCAGAACTGCTCTCCGAACCGTACGTGATAGTTTCCCATCATACGGCTCTCCATGATCTACTAATATGAAGTACAGAAAAAAGTAAGTTATAATAAGGTTAGCTCTTGTGATTCACTATTTTCTTGAATTCCCAATGGCTTAATTTACCCGCATGTAATAAATCATGATGGTAAGTACATAGAGGTACTTGTTTTCTATTCATGGCACTAATCATTTGACTAGAGTTGTATCCATTAAATTTCAAACTGGCTCGAATTTTAGCAATTTTACGAAGATGATGCATTTCAATGTTAGTAGTACTGTTACATACACAACAAGCCTTACCAAAGGATGATTCCGTCATTTTAGTTGCTCACGATGAGTCAAGAGTTTGATCTAATTTGTTTAGATCTATAGGTTTACCTGTATTGAATTGATTAATAACTTTGAAGTTAGATGGTTGATTGAATGATACACCGGTTTCTGGATCAGTCAAGTTCTTACCGAACTTGACAAAAGCTTTAGCCATTGTTCTTAGCTTATATTTATTAGCTAGAGTTAAAGCACAAGAGGCTTTAAGATATCATATAATAGTACTTAATTTAGGATAATTAGATGCAAAAGAATAGAAACTTAAAATACCATTTACTTTACTATTATATCATCTTATAATATCATATGGACTTGCTGTAAATAGGTTAGTTCTTCCTTTAGGGAATAGCATTCCTAATTTATTACGTTTAAGCAATCCATTCTTAATAAGACTATCCTCTAAGTCCTTAATAGGAGCTTTAACTAAGGTTCTTAGATGTGCTTTTTTCCATGTATCCATTCCTTTATCAAAGACAACGTAGTCTTTAGTAGGGTTATTAACAATAGAAGCTCCGAGGAATTTATAATGCTTTTTAGTGGAGGAGATAATAGTTTTATCTGAGTTTAATATAAGACCACATTTAGTTAATAAGAAATTAGCTACATTGTCACGTATCTCCTCACATTCTTTGTATGAAGCAATAACTAAGATGATAAAATCATCCGCGTATCTAACAAATAGCATTCTTCTAAAGTTATAATCTAATGGATCAAAACCAGTGATACATCTCATTTGTACTAGATATTTTATAGCTAGTTTATAATCTAGATTATCCAATGCTTTCTTACTCAAGTATTGTAAGTGGGTGTATTTAGGATTATGTTTACGTAATTTACCTTTATGGAAAGATTTAGTATAATTTTCCATATATTCATCAAACAAGTGTAATACTATATTGGCAAGAACAGGGCTACAAACAGTACCTTGTGGTACTCCAATTTGTGTGTTTAACATATTCCCTGTAGCATCTTTATATGGATATGAGATGATCTTGTTAATGAAGGCCTTAAAATTAGGACAAGCTATAGTTTTATTTATTTCTCTTCTAATAACTTTGTGAGGAATAGAATCAAAACATTTCGAGATATCTCCTTGGATAACTCAGCTATAGGCTGCACCTTGTAATTTTATAGTTTGTAAAGCATCATGAACACCTCGGTTAGGTCTAAACCCATATGATGTGGGTTTAAACAAGGGTTCATAAATAGCTTCTAGTATAACGGCCAAGGCCTTCTGTACAATTTTATCCCTTGGTGATGTAATACTTAAAGTTCTGGTTTTACCATTACTTTTGGGTATTTCTACCAATCTAGCAGGATTAAATTTATATGTACCATCCTTTAATTTATCAGCCGTTTTGATGAATCAATTACCATTTATTCCATCAAGGGTATAATTATCTATACCCTTAGTCATATTTCCAGGTTTACCCTTAATTGCTTCATAACAAGCAATCAAGAAGTAAGGATCCCCTAATAACTCATTTATATTATAATATTTACCATCTGTACTTACATATTTCTTCAATCTTTTACTAGCTTCTACAATAAGGACTGGACGTGTTTTACGTACAGGTTTTCGTGAATTTTTGTCATGCTTATCATTAGAAGGTTTCATCGATGTTCATAAATCACTATCTTCCTTCGTCATGTCATCGTTACTGACATCATTACTACTACGAAGATTCTGATCCCGCTCGACTTTTACGTCATAAGCGGTTAATTCCCCTAGTTCCGAGTCGTCTAAGTTTAATGTCAATCCATCCTTAGGTTCTTGCGTATCCGATACAAATGTATCAACTGTTGATTTACAGTAGTGAGCATAATATAGGTAACTATCATAACGCGTGACATTTATAATAGCTTTTATGCTAAGTAGCCGTCATATTCCGGTTAGGACTACCTGACTATCTTTATTCCACTTATACGTATCAAGTTTCTTAACGTAACCATAGATGGTTCCTTTGAGGTTATCTATTATCTGTTCCGGTACAGACTGTATAACCCTTTCCCATACTGCTATCCATTCCTCGAGTTTATTAGACTTACCGAAGTCGTAGTACTTGAAGGCTATTATCATTATTAATATATAATGACCTATGATAATAGATACTAAAGACTTAGTATTTTTGACGCTCGACACAAGGGCGCACTCACGCATAATGTGCTCTACGGAATCAAATGCTAATTCAATGTTTGATGAATAATGCATTGCTAAAAATACTCCACTAGCTATTTGAATTACTAGACATAAACCTAATAATGATCCGACGTTTCATCAATATGATATACTACTTGGTTGTGGACTATCTATAAGATAACTATTAACTAATGATAAGTAAGTATTACTTTTTCTGATAGGCATATTTATATATAAATTATTTTAATAATATATTCAATTTAATTAAGTATAGTACCATAATAGGTATATATCTATACTAAGATTATAATAAGTATAATTATATAACATATTATATTTTATAAATGAATTATATAATATAACTTTATAGGAGGATTCCTTTTATATTGTATCTCACCAATAAGGTGGTTAATATTTTAAACGGGTGTGACGTGATTCGAACACGTGGGCTTATCACCTTGGTAGCTCAAATACCATGCCTTAAACCACTCAGCCACACACCCTTACCTAAAGACATATTAACTATTAATATATATATATATCTTTTATATTTACTATAAATATAAAAGGGGGTATTAAGAATAAGAATAATATAGATAATAAATAATATATATAATAAATAATTATAATGTAAAAGAGGAATAGATTAACGCTGAATTAGAATAGGCAGCTCATTATATGTATGATAGTGAGCTGGTTTATCTAAGATAAGTTCTAAATCAGATTCACGGACACTACGAGTATTATTTGACTCTAGATAGTCAGGTGTAACAGGTAATTCACCATTTTCATTTTCACCATTAGATAATTGGATAAGTACACTGTACAGACCAACAATAACAGATAAAACAGACATTACACTACCTCAAGAACTAACAACATTTCAACCCATGAAAGCATCAGGATATAAAGGAATACGACGAGGCATACCATTTAAACCTAAGAAATGCATTGGTAGGAAGATAACGTTTACTGAAATAAATAAGATTCAGAAGTGAATCTCAGCAATGATACGGTTATAATGAAGACCAAACATAGCATAACCTCAGTAATAATAACCTGCAATTAAGCTAAATAAAGCTCCCATTGATAATACATAGTGGAAATGCTTATAACTAATTATAGTTATTTGGACTATCTCTTCAAATATATTTATTATAATTTTATTTCTTTAATGGGTGAAGATCTAAGATTCTTCACAAAAGGTATTTTATCTCATTTAGGATTTTTATATTTAATTCAATTTAGTATAAATCTTGAATATATTAAATATTCATTACTTTCATAAGGTGTCTTTTTGTAGTTACGTATTTCAATAAATGCTGGTATTTTACTTATTCTATAAAATTTAAAATCACAATATAATCTATTATGCATAAAATAATCAAATAGAAGAGGCATACCTTTAACAGTTTGAAAACGAAATAATTTAGATAAATATATCTTATTTATACCTTTAATTGTTTTAGTTCTATTAAGAACATAAGGAGTATAACCAGGTATAACATAATCTAAATTAAGAAGAGTAGAATATTCATTATCCTTAACTTCTAAATAACATTCAATACGATTACTATTATAATTAAATATAATACTACCATCTGTATCTATTAACCCTGCAAAATAAGGATCATATGGAGCTAAAGTATAATTAGGCTCAATATATTTTATATTATGTAATATACAACCTAATTTAAAACTATCTGTTTTAAGACGTATTAATCCATTAATATTATTTAATATATATTTAATATCTTCATATTTAGATATATTATAACGAACATAAGGATTAGTTTTTTCTAAATTAATTCTACCTATATGAAGATAATTTTGTATACGTGATATTATTCTAATATCACGTACATGTAATTTAATACGTATTGTTTTTAAATATTGTACTCCATTAATATTTCTAATATCGAAATTACCATCCCCATCAATAATACCAGCGAATCAATGTCAAAATTGTTCATCTTTAGTATATTTATATATATTCATATTTGATTGACGTATAGTCTCTGAGAATCCCGAATGGTTTTCTGCTGATTGTATATTAGAGTATTTTAATACTTCAGGTTTACTATTATTTTCACTAATTATATTTATATATATTATATAATATATATAATATATATATACATCTAATAAATCTATCAAATACCAATAAATTATAATTAGTAAATAGCAACCTAATAATATAGGTTCCAGCATATAGTCAATTGCGTTGAGCATCAAATCTCAAAGGGCCATTATTTGACCGACCACGTAATAAGTGAAACTAATAAACCTAATTAAGTTTATTCTTTACTAAAATAATTTATATTATTTTAAAGTTTGGACTATATCTTTAATAATATAGATATGTATATCTATATTATCACATAACGTTTAGTCTCTACATAATATATAATTATATATATATCTCTTATATCTTTATTTATAAGAAAATATATATTTATTAATTATATACGTACACGGTATTAATAAATATATCCGTGGTATGATAGCATTCAAATATCAATATATTTATCTTTACCGTTAGCTATATACAAAAGTATATAACCGAGATATATTAATATCTCTTTGAAATGTGACCTCAAGACACCCTATAATATTATATATAATATTCTTATTTATTATATCCATATATATATATTTATGAAAATATATATATATTTAGATTAATTATTAATGATTATTTTTTCAATAATGATATTGACTATTTTTATATCCTAATAATGGATATTTATCAAAATGATCAAATAATCTTTCTCTTAAAATTTTATTAGATAAATGAATTTTATAATAATCAATACCAGATTTATTCATAGCAATAGACACTTTACTATTACTATTAAAATATTGTAATATATAATTTAATATATATTTATCATAATTTTGACCTATTACAAATTGAGAAGTATGAATACCATTAGTTGTACTTTTTATTAACTTAAAATGTCCTTCAGCTTCTATAAATCCTGATAATCAAGAAGAATAATATGAAGGTAATTCAATAGAATTATTATATTTATTAATTATAACATCTTGTTTTTCATATTTATTAGATCTTAATCTTTCAAATTCTAATTTACCTAATTCCTTATTATCAATATTATCAATAAATAATTTAGCAAATTTTAATTGACAAAGTTTAGAAGAAGTTAATAGAGGATATTTACCTAATATAATTAAAACTTTATTAAGCTCTGTTCTACTAGTACAATATCATGTTACATATTTATCTTTACGTTCTACCGCTTTTCTTCCTCCAATGTATTTAACAAGATAATCTATCATAATATGGTTTTCTTCTAAATTATTTAAAGCAATAACAATTCTAACTCGTTTTTTATTCAATGATATATAATCTACTGTAATAGATCCATCACCATCTAATAAACCAACAAAAAACTGTTCTATATAATCTTTAAATTTATCTTCGTTATCCGTATAAAATTTAGAGAATTTATAATAATCAATACTTTTAATCTCCTTATCAAGATTAAATGAATACGTTTTATTTTTCTTAAACATTATATAGTTATTTATATCATCTGTATAAATATATTTGATGGTATTGTATAATAGAATTATATTTAATTCTATGAATATAAGGAATATTATATAATATATATATTTATAAGTATCATGGAATGCTACATCAATTGATGCATTACTTAGCATTACACCTGTTACATATATGTAAATTATTTATTAAATGGTTTATAGCTAAATAGATAGCCTTTGTATGATTCCTTGGTTATTACATATTTTTTAATAACTTCGTGACTTATAGATAAAGCTTTTTCCGCTACCATCACTCCGTCATATTTATAGCTTATATTTTTATATGTATTATATACAAATACAGCTTTTTTTATATGTTTACAATTGATCATTTCAACCATTAAAAGCTCAAATTCATTACTAGTTCAACTATCTATAACGGGTAAATCTTGACTATTGAAAGGTACTTTAGATATATACCAACCTCCCCTAAATAAAGTTTTACCTTCAATAAATTTATTTAATGTGCTATAATTCGCATATAACTTCTTACTTAGGGTAGTAAGAGTTGGTATAATAGCTAATAATTTATATTTATTATCGTATATATAAATAGGATTAGTACCTTTTGTTTCTATCATTTTATTAATAGATTCAATATGATGTGATTTGTTATAGAAAGGATTCTTCTCACCTGTTAAAGCTAAGGATATTAAATTTTTAGTTTTATCATCCATAACTTTATTTTTAGCTAAATTACTTAAAATCAACCTAGTTTTCTCAGAATGCTTATAGCCTAATGAGGTATAACCTTGTTTAAGTACATTATAATATGGTATTATCTTAGATATATAGTATGTTTCTCTTTCTATTAGATGTTTAATATCCGTTATTTCTAATATTCATAACGAGAAATTATTATATCCATATTTTAATAAAGCTTTGCATATAGGCATATTCTTATTATTTATATTACTTAAATAAGAAGTTGTTAAATAACTTGACATTCTACGTTTAATATTTGTCGAACTACCTATATAGGTGTGTGAATTTATGTTATTAATTAAACAATAAATTCCAGAAGTTTGGTTTAATCCTTTAAATAAAGTAAGTCTATCCTCTTTAAGATTATAGATGTGAAGAGGTTCTATCTCATTTAGAAGGTCTTTTTTTAGATTATCAACCTTAAATTCAGATGTACTATACTTTCGTGAAAAAGTAATATTATTGAGTAATAATTTATTATATATTGGACTATATCTTCTATAACGGGGACTTAGGTATCCGAATATAGGATCACGTATAGTCTCTGAGGATCCTACTAATAAATATAAATATTTATTTTGGTTTCCTGCTGATTGTTCAAAATAATATATTTTACCTAAATACAATATACTTAATATAAGTATATTGTATTGAGGAATATTATTGTAAGAAGTTTCCAGCATATAGTGATCTTTATAGAGGGCTAACAGTTGTCTTAACCCTCCAATAGTGAAGAGGAATAGGAAACCTAATGCAAATAACATAGGTACTCCTAAACGTAATTCTCCACCATATAGTGTAGCTAGTCAACTAAAGATTTTAATACCTGTAGGAACAGCAATAACCATAGTGGCTGAAGTAAAGTATGCACGACTGTCAATATCTAAACCAACAACATACATGTGATGACTTCATACTAAGAATCCTAATAATCCAATACTTCCAATGGCATAGATCATACCCACATGACCAAATACTTCTTTTTTAGAATAAGTAGAGATAACATGAGAAATGATACCAAAACCAGGAATAATAAGGATATATACCTCTGGATGACCAAAGAATCAGAATAGGTGCTCATATAGGATTGGATCACCACCTGCAGCCACTTCATAGAATCCTGTATTAAAGTTACGATCCATTAATAAAAGTGTAACAGCTGCTGTTAATACTGGAAGTGATAAAAGTAATAATATAGCAGTAAAGAATATAGATCAAACAAATAATGGCATATCAATCATATTGATACCAATAGCTCTCATATTAAGTGTAGTAACAATAAAGTTAATAGCACCTAATAATGAACTAATACTTGTAAGATGAACAGCAAAGATAGCAAGGTCAACTGAAGGACCTGAATGAGCACTAATAGCTGATAAAGGTGCATATATAGTTCAACCTGTACCTGCTCCTGATTCTACTAATACTGAAGCTACAATACAAACTAATGCTGGTGGTAAACATCAGAAACTAATGTTATTTAAACGAGCAAAAGCCATGTCAACCCCACCGATCATTATTGGCAAGAAGAAATTACCAAATGATCCAATTAGAACTGGCATTACAAATAGGAAGATCATAGCTAAAGCATGACCAGTAACTAGTACATTATATACTTGGTTATTACTATGAAGGAATTGTGCTCCTGGTCCTGATAACTCTAGACGAATGATTACTGACATGGATGTTGCAACCATAGCACTAATCATACCGAATAGAAGATAAAGGATTCCGATATCTTTATGTGATGTACTAAATAGTCAACGGGTACTATATGTCACGTTAAAATAAGGCCCTTAATAGGGTAATATTCCTTCTACAAATTATGTGCTATATACCTTAAAACAATTCATATTAATTTCACTCCCTCTCCCACTAAAAGAAGAGGAAGTATACAATATTTCTCTATATATATATATATTCATAGAGATATTGTTTTATAGTCTCACCTATTAATAATTAATAATTACTTATACTATCTATAATTATTATATTATTTATATAATCTTTATAATTAGGTGGGTATAATAATAATAATAAGATTAAATATTATTATTATTATAATGTGTAATAGTGGAATAAGTATATATAAGAAAATAATTAGGATCCTCATCAATAAACGATGATATAGATAAAGAGTCAAATAACATCAAGAACATGAAGGTATAGGATAGTAGTTTCAGCACCAACATGAGAAGAATTAGTGAAATCATAATTATAGACACGTCAAGTACAAACGATTAGCATAATAGTAAGCATAATCATATGTAGACCATGAAGACCAGTAAGAGAGTAGAAAGTAGAACCATAAACACCATCAGAAAGAGTGAAACCAGCAAATCTATACTCTAAGAATTGGAAGAATACGAATAAAGCAATTAATAATGTTGTATAAACAAAACCATATAAAGTATGTGAACGATTACCATTAATTAAAGCATGATGAGCATAAGTAACAGTAACACCTGAAGCTAATAGAATTACAGTATTAAGTAAAGGTAATTCAGCAGGTGAAATAGTAGGGATACCTGTAGGAGGTCATGTCATACCTAATTCAACTGTAGGATTCATAGCTGAATGAAGATAAGCTCAGAATAATGAAGCAAAGATTAAAATCTCACTAACTACAAATAATAAGAAACCTTGATTTAAACCTCTTTTAACAGCTAATGTATGATCACCTAAATAAGTAGCTTCAGCTACTACATCTTTAAATCATAATGTCATACTATATAAAAGAGTAATAATACTTAATAATATAGGTGTCATTCCTGAAATATAACCATGAGATGTAAATCCTAATGATAATGCTAAATCCATTAAACTAAATGATGTAAATATAGGTCATGGTGATGGTCCCACTAAATGAAATGGATGTAATTGTATATAACCACGAATATTATTTGTCATATAATATTATATATAAATTAATTAATTAATAGTACCAGTATTGGTAATCCGATAGGAACGGCTGGAATCGAACCAGCATACACAGCTTAAAAGGCTACTGTCTTTTCCGTTAGACCACATTCCTCTATATATATATATATAATATATTTTTATAAATATGCCTACAATGGGATTTGAACCCGTATTGACCGCGCTTCAAGCGATTGCTTTACCATTAAGCTATATAGGCTGGAATACTTTATATTATCCTATAAAAATACCCCCCCCCTATATAATTATATATATATAATATAAATATAATGAATATAATTATATATAATATAAATAGAATGAGGGGGGGGGGGGTGGATGGGAAAGTGTAACACACAAGGGCAGGTAGACTCGAACTACCGCAACAATGTGTTGAAGACATTTGCTCTACCAACTGAGCTATACCCTTATAAATAAGCTGTGATGGATTCGAACCATCGGCTTGTACGTGTAAGGTACAGGATTTACCACTAATCGAACAGCTTCTTTATTCTATAGTCCACCCCATCAGGAGTCGAACCTAAATAACTACATTAGAAGTATAGTGTTCTACCATTGAACTACAGGGTGTCCTTACCTATCCCCTTTATAACCTATATATATTATAACATAAATAATTACCCTTTGGTAATTGGTGATGGAACAAACATAATCATATTATCTATAATAACTATTTAATATTTACATATAATAATAATAAAATGAGATATAATTATATAAGTATAAGTTATAGTTATAATACGAGGAGGACCCGCCCCACCCTAATGAGGGTGGGGGCGGATTGGTATGCTAGTTATGGACCGCCCTGCAATGCAGGGCGGGGAGATCCTCATGCTTAAATACATAATATCTCAAATATATAACTATATTTTATATTGAAAGTAATTTATATAAATTTATAATAGATAAGATAATATTGTACTGCGAAGGAAAGAGCACCAGCCCCACCCTCATGAGGGTGGGGCTGGTCTTGTTACCATTATGTTTAGGTATCACCCTTTAACTTATATCTTATATATAATAATATATAATTATGTGATATAATTATTATGGACATATCAACAATCTGATCCTACCATTGCTGATTAGTCTTCCATTAATCGAGTTTATTACCTAACTAATATATATATATATATATTTGAATAATATTATTATAATTAAGAAGATAAAATATAAGGAATAAGAGATAAGGGGGAGATAAGGGGGAGATAAGAGAGAGGAATAACGTCTCAACCTAGACTCGAACTAGGATAGATACATTAACAGTGTATGGCTTTACCCTTAAGCTATTGAGACAGAGTCGTTATCACCTAATCACTCGATAAAGTCACTAATAGAGACACATTCAAGTTTAATAGGCATCATACCATGGTTAACACCACAAAGTTCACTACATTGTCCATAGAAGACACCAGTACGTTGTAATAAAGCACTTACTTGGTTAAGACGACCAGGAGTAGCATCAACTTTAATACCTAATGAAGGGATAGTAAAACAGTGAATAACATCATTAGCAGTAACAATAAAACGAACATGAGTATCAACTGGAACAACAATAGAAGTATCAGTATCTAATAAACGTAATTGACCATCTTCTAACATATCATCAGGAATAACATAAGATTCGAATTCAATAGTTTCACCTGTAGTACCAACAAAATCAGAATACTCATAACGTCAGTATCATTGTAAACCAATAACTTTAATAGTCATAGCAGGAGTTAATACTTCATCACAAAGATATAAAAGAATGAAACTAGGGAAAGCAATTAAAAGAAGAACAACAGCTGGTAAAAGAGTTCAAACTACTTCAATTAATTGACCATGACGAACATATTTATAAGCGAAACGATTAGAACGATATTCGTTAATAATAACATATAAGATATAAGAAACAAGACCAAGAATAAGAGTAAGATAATACATGATATGATCATATAATTCTTGTATACCTTCTGCATTAGGTGTAGCAGCATCTTGGAAACGAATAGCTCATGGTGTAGGTACATCTAGAAATAACATATAAAATATATAAATATAATAGCGTATATATGTAAATGGATCCAACCGGATTTGAACCGGTAGTTTACGCATGCAACGCGTATGCTTTACCATTAAGCGATAGACCCTTAAATCACATACAATAAATATAAGTATGTGATAAAGATATGAATGACGTCTCGCCCCCCCCCACACAATGTGTGGGGGGGGGTCGAAAGAAAAATGAGCTAATCCATTATTAAAGGATAGTCAATACGTTATAGTATATAACGATTCATTCTACTGTTACATGCTGCTTCATACCTAGATGCATTCAGTATTAATCAAGTATACCTTAGCTTAAGAGCATATAAGATAAACAAATATGATCATATACCATAGGGTAATACACCTCTATCCTTTCGTACACGAGGTATCAATGTATATGTAGAGGCCATAGAGGATATAATCCATACTGACTCACGTCGTATTTAACCCATCTCAAGTGGCTCGTTACATGACGAACAGTCATACCCTTCCCAGCGGCTACGACCGGGAGGATGAGCCTAGACGACCATCTTGTTATCATAAAATATTTTATTATTCTATTTCAATTTGTTTCCAAATTGTTCAGACTATGTCATAACATATTATATTATATAATATGTTTAGGGCACTCTTGGTAAGTTTATTGTTAAGCTACTCACTTACTAGTCGTTGAACGTTTATACTCCTTTATAATATTTATATTTATATAATAAATATTATTTGCTTTAAGTATACTTCGCTGCAAATTACCATGAATATTATATATTTATATATTTATATATAATAATAATAATATTTTTAGGTTTCTTTGCAATTCACCCTATTTAACCTCGACTATCGTAATGATGGAGATAGATTAATCGAGGTGGCAAACCCCGCTGGCGATATCAACTCTCTAGCGGGATTACCCTGTTCAATTTTGTTATTACCTCCTTATAATAAAACATTAAGAAGGTTCATATTATCATTTAAATAATATTTTCAATTTGTCACCAAATTGTTCAGACTATGTCATCACCATAATTTATTTATATTTATTTATAAAAATATTAGGTGTTGGGCGCTCGTGGAAAAGTTATTGTTAGTTTACTCATTTTCTAGTCGTTGAACGTTCATAGATATACAATAGTCATAATATGACTATAAGAACTAATCTATGCTTCGCTGCAAATTGTCTTATCATCTGATAAGAGTTTCTTGCAATTCACCCAATTTTTAATATATACCTTTAGGTATATATATAGGGACATACAGTTTATCCCTAGCGTAACTGTGATCCGTTATCGACACTCAGTCACTAAATGATGCTGCCTGTTCACTATACTTCACGTATGTGCTTACTCCACTAGTAAGTGTTGTAATCATTGCATGGTTAAGCTATTATTCTATTACCCTAGTTGCCAGCTAGTACTTCCATACATTTTTATACTATTATTTACCTTATATCAAAATATATAAATAGATATATATAAAGAGATAAGGATAAAGATAAAATTAAGATAATTAGACGCATCAGTTGCGTTGTGTGATGCCGACGCCCCATCGGAACTAACCCCCATACATGGTATAGTTACTCCATCCAATCCTATATTATAAACCACACCCTGCTATGCAGGATGTGAATAATGTAGTATAAGATGAAGATATAACTATTAGCTTATAAAGGAGCAAAATAAGGAAAACCTGATTATTGTCATAATAAGCAGTGAATGGGTATAGTTAAGCTGCATAGGGTCTTCTTGTCCTACTATGGCATAGCGGTATCTTCACCGCTATTACTAGTTCATCGGGTCTGCATTGGATACAGTTGCAGCGTCGTGTGATCATTCATGCGGGACACCAATTAAGTGCCTAGGTATTACGCTACCTTCGGACCCTCATGGTAAGGCCGCCGTTGACAAGCCCCTTAACCTTGTTAAAGACTTATCCTGCTTGCACTGGGCAGGCATCACCTATTATACTGGTGGTTTCCCACTCGCAATAGGTTGTGTTTGTGGTGAACAGTCGCGCTGCTTAGGACCTTGTCCCTATTTGCCGAGTTCATTCAATACAGTTATCCCGTTCCTACTTTCTATCTTCATTATATATTTTATATATAATTATTATAAATATTATACACCTGGGTCGGTCTGCGGTACGGTTAATAATATTTCATGTAATATAACTCATCCATTAATTCTATTAGGAATTAATGTTAGAGACCGTTAGTTGACAGTAACACCTTGTATTTTGTAGGGAGAGGCTTATCCTCTCTATCATTACTCAAGTCAGCATTATCTTTACTATTATTATCATAGTATAATCTGCTACCATATCCCCCGCAGCCTATTAGACTACGGAAAATATCCATTGTTCGGTTCATTACTTAGGCCCGGATATCTACTCCTATTCCTTCAGACTTATTTAATATAATATTATACTAAATAAGTTAACTTTAATCAGTACGTTGTTACACGGTCGTTAACGGGTGTGTACTATCAACACCACCGACTGATGGGCTACTGAAAGTACCATATAAAATATGTATAGGATTTGATCCACTCAGTAATTATAAGGGACCTTCACATAATGGTCTGGGTTATTCCCCTTTAGTCCTACTACCTTATCGCAATAAGACTGACTCCTCATATAAATACCAACACTAGTTTCAGAGGTTAAAGATGTAGGGTAGATCAATCAATCCCCCTATATATATACCCCCCGCAGTCCAATAGACTACGAGAGATATATAATTAGCATCTTCAGTGCTTTACCTAAGTTGGTTATTATGAAGGCTATACTAACATATATTTCGCAGATAACCAGCTATCAGCATATCAGATTTGCCTTTCACTACTAGACACAACTCTCTACAAAACATTGCAACGTTTACGTATTCAGTCTTATATAATTTATATAATAATATATAAATTATATAAACTTAGTTATGCCTAGATCATATGCCTTCGGGTCTAACTTATATGACTTAATAAATTACCATCTTATATATATTATAAGATATCATTTATCTCTAATTACATATAGTATATATACTTCGCCATAAAAGTTAACTCACTGACCCATTATACAAGAGGTACGCTATACTATAGCTGCTCTCTACTAACGCATTTCTATCAATTATATCCTATTTATATATAGATATATAAAAGTATATAAAGAAATGACCTTTCCTTCGCAGTACTCACTTACTTAACCGGGATAGTTTGCCTTAGCAGTAGTAACTGCTATCTTCATGCCTCAAGGCATTACTCTAGTGCATTCAATAGATTCCCTCACCGGTACTACTATTGACCCTATTGGTTATACCTTATGTTACTTCGATGCTTCGTTCCACATAAGTCCTTTATCACTATTACTAGCTCGGATTGGTTAGTCCTTGACTTCTTTGTCCTTGACTCCTCGGTTAGCATGGCCCTCCATGCGTTAGTATTATTGTCATTCATATCATTTGATTCCTTACCTATCCCTCCCCCTAATTTATCTTTAATTATATATAATATATTCATCCATAAATAGTTTGTTATAACATATCATATAGTATTTATAATATATAATTTAGTACTTATAACATATATTATAATACTTATAAATATAATTTAGTACTAATAACATATAATATAGCATTAATTTCCTTATATATATATGAGATTGAGTATTATATTAATATAAATAAGTATTAATAAGACAATAGTGAGTCCGCCCTGTTATGCAGGGCGGGATATGCAGGGCGGTAGTACGCCCTATGTAATGCTGAATATATTGAACTACAAAGTCAGTAGTTATTCATATAATTGATATTTATATATACACATATATTAAAACTATATAGTCATTTATAATATATCTAATAAAAGAGATATATATAATATAGCAAATAATAAAAGTGGTCTAACATGTTACCTGTATAGTATAAGCGATATTGGGAGGGAAATTAACAATATTGAGAATGATAAGACAAACTTGATAATTATTAGGAGGTACCGTAATAATAATAATAAGTAGTGTTATAATAAATATAATATAAAGTGATCCAGATGAAACAATTGTTTATTAAGAATATATAGTACTGATGCTTCTAATATATAACAGTTGACTAGTATTTATAATATTATTATAATAATACTATATATAAGAGCAGGTGTTTTCATCAGAGTAATACAAGGTGATATGCTTTGACTCTAACCCCACAATGTTATAATGGATAACATTGTGGGGGGGAGGGATGCTCGTTGAATACGAGTTAAACATAAATTTTACATGTGTATAAATATATACAATGTATTTCAAATTATTAAAGCTAAATATACAAATAAAATTACCGATACAACGTTCGGACGAGTTTGTGTTTTATGCGGTTCAACAAATCAAATTGAAATGCTCCATATTAGATCTGTTAAAGATGTAAGAGGTAAAATGCTTACTAAAAGTGGTGCCTCTTATGCTCAATGGGTTGGAGGTAGAAAACGTAAACAAATCCCTCTATGTAAATATCATCACGGGTTACTACATAGTGGCAAGCTTACTCCTGCGAACATTACTATTCTGCGTAATCACAAATAGTAATCTACAGTTTCAGATTTACGAACAAATACTAAGCCCTATCGATTCGGTGATATTAGAGTATTGACTTAAGAGATTTTGTTGGAGAGCCGTATGATGGGAAACTATCACGTACGATTCGGAGAGCATTGGAGAATAGTTCTTTGGAGCTTGTATTAAGCTGACCCCTACTGAAGGTAATAAAGGTGTAAGATATTTAATGTAATAAAAGAATAAATTAAAGTAATATAATTGAATCAAGGCTTACTAATAAAGTAGGTATAAATAATACAACACCAAATAGAATTGGTAAGAATACTAATCAACATAGATGAATTAAACGATCATAACGTACACGAGGTAAAGTAGCACGAACTCAGATATAAGAGAAAGCAAATATATTAGCTTTAATACCTAATATAATACCGGTACCACCACCTACAAATAATATAGCAGTTAATGTTGATAAGAATAATATAGATGAATATTCAGCTAAGAAGAATAGAACAAATATTGATGATGAATATTCAGTCATATGACCAGATACTAATTCAGATTCAGCTTCTACATTATCAAATGGAGGACGAGCACATTCAGCAATACAACCAATAAATCAAATAAGTAATAAAGGTAATAAAGGTATACCATATCATATTCCTTCTTGTATCTCAACATATTTACTTAAATTCATTGTACCAGCTATTAATATACATAATAATACAACAGTAGTTAATACAAGTTCATAACTAATTAGTTGAGCTGTAGAACGAATACTACCTAATAATGAATATTTACTATTAGCTGATCAACCTGCTAATAATGTTCCAAATACTCCTACACTACTTATAGCTAATGTTAGTATAAGACCATAATTACTATCTGTAATAGATACACCTGGAGCAAATGGTATAACTGATCAACATAATAAAGCTGATATTAATGCTATCATTGGACTAATAAATAATATTAATGTATCTGCTCTTGTAGGTACAATTATTTCTTTTAATAATAATTTAGCTGCATCTGCAATTGCCATTAATACACCATAATAACCTACAGCATTTGGTCCTACACGTCTTTGCATATATGCTAATTGCTTTCTCTCACTTACTGTAAGAAATGCTACTGCTAATAATGCACTTACAAATATTAATATTAATTCTATAAATTGCATTATTTAGCTATTGCTATAGCTCCTATAATTGATAATACTAATACTATTCCTATTATTACCATTGGTATTGCATATTCTGTATATAATAATATACCTATAGTATTTAATTCATTATATACAGTATAGGGACTTTCTATTATACCTATACTTATTTCATTTGTACTTAAATCTAATGGTATTAAACATACTAATAATATTGATATTGTTAATGGATGCATTCCTGGTGTATGTGTATATTCTATATCTAATAATGATAATATAAATAAAAATAATATTGCTATTGCTCCTACATATACTAATACATATAATATACCCATTAATACATAACCACTATTATATAAACTAATTGCTGTACTAACAAATAAAACTATCATAGCTACAATACTCTGTACAGGACTAAGTAATCCTATAGCTAGTAAACTCGCTATTCCACTTATTATATTCATAATATAATTTCAATCTCTTGTATTACAAGTAATACTTATATAGTATCTATATCTTTATATATATATTAATTTATATTAATAATAATAATAATAATATATTGCTTAACTATTAAAATATATCTATATATATAGATATATGATATGGGATATTTAACTTAGCC
>CANTUO010000007.1:600000-801933 GCA_947670415.1 Insectozyma verbasci | reverse complement strand
TTGCATCCTTACCTCAAGTGTTTGTTGCATCCTTACCCTCAAGTGTTTGTTGCATCCTTACCTCAAGTGTTTGTTGCATCCTTACCTCAAGTGTTTGTTGCATCCTTACCTCAAGTGTTTGTTGCATCCTTACCTCAAGTGTTTGTTGCATCCTTACCTCAAGTGTTTGTTGCATCCTTACCTCAAGTGTTTGTTGCATCCTTACCTCAAGTGTTTGTTGCATCCTTACCTCAAGTGTTTGTTGCATCCTTACCTCAAGTGTTTGTTGCATCCTTACCTCAAGTGTTTGTTGCATCCTTACCTCAAGTGTTTGTTGCATCCTTACCTCAAGTGTTTGTTGCATCCTTACCTCAAGTGTTTGTTGCATCCTTACCTCAAGTGTTTGTTGCATCCTTACCTCAAGTGTTTGTTGCATCCTTACCTCAAGTGTTTGTTGCATCCTTACCTCAAGTGTTTGTTGCATCCTTACCTCAAGTGTTTGTTGCATCCTTACCTCAAGTGTTTGTTGCATCTATACACGTACGGTCTTCATCTAATATTGTAGGATAAAAGTTACCCGTATTAATAGTGACCTGTACTTTATCTTAATTTGATCCAACCTCAACATCAACAGAGTAATATAACCAGATGCCTTTGAGTAATAAAGATCACCAGACGCTATTTGAGAATATCTTTTACTAATTGATGCTTGAGCAATAAAAACTCTGCTTGATGCTGGAAAATCCTCTATTTCACTCTTATCAAAAGCATTGTGGTTTTTCAATCATATCCATAATTTCAATTTTTTTACCATCTCGCAGATCAACCCGTAAGTCATACACTTTTGGAAAGTTACTAATTGTTCAATTGTTTTACTGATACTTTTGGAAAGTTACTAATTGTTCAATTGTTTTACTGATACTTTTGGAAAGTTACTAATTGTTCAATTGTTTTACTAATGTTTAGTCCTATTGTTGGTTAAGATACATGATACAAATGATCGTCGAAATTTTCGAATCAACGGCACCAACAATTCGCAATGTAATCTGAAATTAATTTGAAAGATTAAATATTGGATAAAACTTGATTATATATCGTACCCCACGAGAGCAATTTATGAAGATGATAGATACGAGAATGCAGTTTTTAGTTACATTCGTAATGATTCGTAATAACACCATATTTTGTAATTAGACAAATATAATACATACAAATTAGTTTTGTATAATTCTATCATGGTGTACAAACCGTTAATCAACCAATGAAGAGATCAACGCTTAGATTGTTGACGTAAGAAAAACAGCAGACAATAAAATACGAGCCAAAGGTAATTCTGTTACACCAAGAAGCAAAAACTAGATTTTATTGAAATTCTACTCAGTTGATTCATACAAAAACCATTTTGTCAGTTTAAACTTCTATAACGTGTTGTCCTACTTAGAAAGGAATTATAAGCACATCATCTAGTTTAGTTGGTAAAGAGGGTTTTGCTAAGTTTTTCAAATTTCTATAACGTGTTGTCCTACTCAGAAAAGAATTATAAGCACATCATCTGTTTAGTTGGTAAAGAGGGTTTTGCTAAATTTTTCAAAATTCAATTTTATTGTTCCTATCAAGGTACATAACCGTTAATTCTATTGGTTCAATGAACCACGTTTGTTGAGTTGGTAGTAAGCGTCAGAAGAAGTTCTTTTCCATGTGTTCAGTAGGCTAAGGCGTTGGGTATAAATAACTTGCTAATTGCTAATTTTACAACTCTTCAAAATAATCAAAATGTTTATCAAATTAGTACTTGCAATTTTCCTTGCAATTACTTCAAGTGCATTTGCCATTACTAAAAAAAATGGATTAAGTTACATTTCAATGCCTGTTCATAAAAGAAGTGATCTTGAAAAGCGCGATTTGGTTCAAGGTACAACTGAGACTGATCTTCCACAATCATTTTATTATACTACAATTCAAGTTGGTTCTAATAAAGATGACGTTGCATTAATGGTTGACACGGGTTCTTGGGCTTCAAATATCTTAACTCCTAATGTTACATGTTCTCATGGTAACTGTACTAAATTTGGTAATTATGATCCAACAAAGTCAACTTCAGCCAAAATAATTGGTACTTCTCATATAGAAAATTTTGGATATAATTATATATATACTGGTACTACAGTTATTGATGATGTTTATTTCAATGGTGTTAAAATTCCAAACTATTTATTTGCTAGTGTTTATAATAATACTGCTTGGCCAGCGGGTCTCTTTGGTTTTTCAAAACCACCTAAAAGTGAAACAAACATGTCAATTTCATGGGCTGCAAGAAATGCAAATTTGATTAATCAAGCTGCTTATTCAATGTATTTAAGTACAATTGATGGTAAACCAGGTGGAATTATATTAGGTGCTATTGATTATGGTAAAATTAATGGAGACTTACATTGGGCGAATTTAACTGGACATAACGTTGGTGGATTTATTGATTCATTTGAAATCAATGGTCATAATGTTTCAATTGGTAGAGATTTTACTGCGGGTATGTAAATAAAAATGAATTTCGAGAGTTACTAACGTTTAGACACTGGTGGTTCATACTTCAATTTAAAAGAAGCTGAATATGAACAATTTTTAGATTCATTACCAAATGATCCTCAGAATCCAAGAGGTTCAAAAACAATAAATTTTGATTTATTGAAAGGTAAAACTTCAAAATTGAAAATTAATGGTGCAGTTTTAGAATTCCCATTAGATGCAATTATTCATCCTGGTGATTCCGGTCCACATGCAAGAATTATTGTTCGACAAAATGATCAAGTTCAATTAGGTAGTTTCTTTTTTAGATATTTATATTTTGCTGTTAGTCTTGAAAAGGAAGCAATTGGTTGGGGAGTTACAAATGATGGCTCAAATTCATTTTTAGGTTCATTCCCATCATCATATCATCTTTGAGAATATACGCCTAGAATATATTTGACTGTAATGCTCTGATGAATAAAAAAAAGTATATAAACGAAGTACATTATTTTTCGGTACAGCATTCGAATATAATGTTTCAAATTTGGAAAAAAGAGGTCTAATGATACTTTTCAATTAATTGAATTTTCAAATAAAAAGTTTATTAGACGGATACTCAAGAGCAAAAGTATAGACCAAAACACAGACTTGAATTCCGCTACAGTTTCCAATGAGCCCAAAATGAGATCTAGGTCTTGGATATTGAGGGAATCAATTGACAATTGAGATTCAACTAAAGATAGATGCGTATGCACCTCACAGTCAGATAATAAGGTTTGTGAATAACTACAAATACAATTTTTCATTATTGGTCGTTTTCAAACACAAGGTCAAAATTTAGACCCTATATACGAAGGAAATTACAAACTGTACTTTTACAACTCTAAAAATTGTAATCTCATCAGATGTTTGCCCCCCTGTATTCAAAAAGCTTCATGGAAAGAAAATCTTCCATCAATTCCGATTAGATAGATTGACTTAGCTTGAGTGTATAACCACTTTTGAGTGATTTACTAAGAATAAAGCACCAAAGGCTCTTTTCCATTGAGCCTCTGTAATTATTATTACAAAATTAACCGGTGTAGAAAATGAACTTGATAAAGTAGAACTTGATGATTCTCCTTAATGTAGCTAGGTTGAGCTCATTGCTATAGCTTAAGATGTTGTACCATTTTATTGTATTCATCCCTGAATTTTAACACTAAATCGAATTAGCTTGTTTTCATATAGCTTTAGTTTAACCTCCTGTCAATTTGATGCATCTCGTGTAATCTAAAAGCAAGATCGTAAAATGATTTAAGCTTGATGGCTTCAAACTTCCGGTAATTTAATTGAAAAGAATCATGTAAATTCAAAAAGTAACAAATATGCTTGTGGTTTAAATATTTCTATGATTGCATCAGGAGCAGCAATTTGTGTGACTGGTGCTTTGAAAAAACCTACTTCAGATAAAGAAACTGAAAATATACATTAATGAGATTATAAAATTTTCCTAGCTCTTGTTCTTGCCTTTTTAACTTTATCACTAGTTTGATCCACTTCTTCATTAAATTGGTCTAGTAAAACATTTTGTTCTTCAACTTCAGTATTTATTAATTCTGCAATTTGACGTTGTCTTGAAATTAAAACCCGTAGTTGTTCAACTTCTTGATCTTGTGATTGATGGATATTAATTTGTTCTTGTAATAACTCTGTATTAGTTAATGGTATAGTTAACTCAGTTTCTTTACCAATAACTCTTCCACTTGGTTTCAACTGGATTTCAGGTTTTATCAAATCATCTAATTTATTCTGTAATTGTTGTAGTAATTTTTTCTTTTCTTTATCATCATCACACAATAATTCAATTAATTGAGGTTGATAAAATTTATTAATCTTTTCTCGTAGTGTTAATCCTTTACTTGTTTCATTAGTTAATTCAATTTTTAATTTTTTAAATTTCGGATACCATGAATCAGTTTTAAATTGAAAGTTATTAGGTAGTTGTAGAAATTCTTTAACTAGCAAATGATTTTGTAATTCTTTATCTTGAATTAAATTATTTAGAAATTTAGTTAACTCAACTTTCCTCTCTTCAATAATCTTATTTTTATTTATAAAATTTAATCTTTTACCAGGTAACTGATGTGGAAATTCTTTAACATCTATACCTAAATCATAACATAAATTATTAACCAAAGTTTCAAAATCAGAATATCTTTTCTTTATAATGTATGATCTCAATGGAATATGAATATTAACCTTATAATATGAATTTTCTTCTGATAGAATTTCAATTGACATTTGGTAACAGAAAAAAAAAACTGTTGATAATGAAAAATTGGTCCTGGCTTGATTTAATATACGAAGATTATGAGATATTGAAGAACTACTCACAAAATTGAGCTAACCCAAGAGGTGTATACTTAATTAATTGAACCGCTTAATCTTTCTGTACATCAATTGACTGGTAAGAAGAGGTTTGAGCGCTGATTCCCATGTAGAAACTCACATCTATTATCACAATACTGAAACGAATGAAGTCAACTGATTCTTGATAGTATAATAATAGTAGTAGTATAATAATAGTAGTATATCGTTACCAGTATCAATCGTAATTATAAATTATAATTTTTGTTGCAAAATATTTTTTATTCTTTAAATTGCTTTCCATGTCTTATCAATCAACAGAAAATAATCATGTACAAGAACAAGATAGAGCACCGGAACCTGCTGCTACAGAAAGACCAGAATCGTCTTCAACTTTAGAATCACAACCTTTATTAGATCCTGATGATCCTCAGGTTTCAGTTCTAAAATTAGAAAAAATCAAATTATTAAAAATAACAACTGAAGTATTAGTTTATATTAATTTCATTTTACTAATTGTTTTATTAGCAAGTGATTTCTTTGCAATTCCTGGGTTTAATTACGGTAGTAAATCATTTTTAGGGTTAGATTTGGTTATACTTTGTTTATTAGTCAATTTTTTAAATAAAATTACATTTGTTGTACCAGCTTATTATGAAAGGATATTAGGTTATATTATATCAAGTTTATTATTCTTAGATTTAATTGTGATATTACTTGTACCTGGTTTACGTCAAACTTATGGAATTTTAGGTAATTTATTACTTTTATGGACTGGTTTAAATACTTTATTAAATTCTTTTATTGATTATTGGGTTGAACAAGGTACAAATTATCAGCAAATTAGACTAACTGGTAGAGTTGAAAAAAGAAAAACTGTTGGTGAGTTATTTGTTATATTTATTAAGACATTATTCCAATTATTTTTATTATGGGTTGTTTGGTGTATTTCTTTAACTATATGGTTACTGGCTTTTGATACTCATGAAAAACCATGGGGGAAATTAGTTCCGGTTAATAATAATCAATTCAAAGTCCATTTAGCTTGTTTTGGTGATATGAATAATGGTACACAACCTATAGTTTTAGTTGAAGGTGGTCAATTAACTTCAAGTGAAGCATTTCAAGAATGGATTGAAGAATTGTATCATTTAAATAAAATTGAAAGATATTGTATATGGGATAGACCTGGTTATGGTTTCAGTGATTCTGCACCTCCACCACAATCAATTGGTATAATAACTGAATATTTAATTGAAGCTTTAAGGACTGAAAAAATCAATGGTCCATTTGCTGTTGTTGGATTTGATATTGGTGGATTATATGCAAGAATGTTCGCTAATAGAAATAGAGCAAATATTCAATCTATATTATTTGTTGATAGTTGGCATCCGGATTTATTGAAAAGATGGCCATTCAATGGTAAAAAAAATGAAAGTACAAAAGTATTTAAAGGTTCTTTGGAGGTTATGGATAATATACAAGGTTTTAAATTATGGGCAAAAGGTTTTATAAGTCCATTAGGTATTAAACCAAGTTTACATTGGTTTTTACATCCAATGAAATTTTCAAGTAAAAGTAGAATATTTGGTAGGGATATGTATTATCAATCTAAGTACCTTAGAGCAAGATGTCAAGAACAGTTAGTAAGTGGCATATTATCATATAATGAAATTACACAAGCTGATATAAATGGATTACAAGTTGGTGTTATTTCATCTGATTTTATGATAAAGAAGTCTTTAAATTGGGGTAAATGGCAAAGGGAATTGGGTAAATTAAGTGATAGAACAGCTGAATGGGTTATAGCTGAGAATAGTGATCATTTTATTTGGAAAAGTGCAAAAGGTAGAGCACAATTGTCGGAGTTGTTATTAAGACTAATAGGAGAAAGGAAATATTAGGATGAAATTGTAAGCATATAAACTCTAACCTCTCATAAACCCTGCAAACCTGCCACGAGCTGGTAAATATTTCCAAACTAGTGTGATGATTAAATTACACAAAATTAAAAAAAAATATTAATAATTTTTATCTCACCGATTTAAACAGATTATTATCAACAACCACCAAATATTCATGGCAGAGTCAAGACGACCATCATTACCATTCTTTAGAAACTCTGATCAACATATATCAAATAGTCCAACTATAGGTAATATCAATGCCCATGTTGATGAAGAACCAACTTTTATTGAATCTGGTATAGTGGAAGAATCAAAAGATGAATTATATTCAGTTAGATTAACACCATTAATTGATCATAGCTCAAATTCAAATTTATATTTCGCTCCAATTATAAGAAAAGTTAAACATGGTGAACCTTTATTAATCTGTAGGTATACTGAAAAAATGAAAGCAAGTTCATCAAAAGGTTCTTCAGCTCCAATAGTTTTTAAATCAAAAGTTGTTTCAAGAACGCATGCTCAATTAGAATGTAATGAAAATGGTCAATGGTTTATTCAAGATAAAAAAAGTTCAAGTGGTACTTTTTTGAATCATATTCGTTTATCATCAGCAAATGTTGAATCAGTTTTAACTCCTGTATGTGATGGTGATATAATACAATTAGGTATGGATTATAGAGGTGGTACTGAAGAAGTATATAGATGTGTTAAAATGAGATGTGAATTTAATAGAAGTTGGCAAAGAAAAGTTTCACAATTTAATCTAGAAATTCATCAAAAATTAAAAGATTTAAAATTAGATGATACAAATAATGGTGAATGTGCTATATGTTTAATGAAAATAGAACCTTGTCAAGCTTGGTTTGTGAGTCCATGTTCTCATTCGTGGCATTACAAATGTATAAGGCCAATTATTGTTAAAAGTTATCCACAATTTTATTGCCCAAATTGTAGGACAATGTGTGACTTGGAGACTGATTTAGAATCTGAGTAATTAGAGTTTATGAATATATAATGAAGTATTAAGGATGTAAATGTAAGGATGCAAAATGTATACATACACAATATACATGAGTGGAAATAACAGATCTGAGAGTTACTCAAACTCATGTGAGCATAGTCAGCTTCCTATACTTAAAGTAAAAAATATGATAAATCAAGCAAAATACCTGAAGGCATGGTTCGTTTCGATATTGAAAGGTGGAAACTCAGATACCAATGAGATTTAAAACATGTAGAGAAACGGAGATAGGCAGATTAACATGAATCAAGCATAAATATCAATCTCATAGCATCTGTATTTAATTATCTGGTCTTCTGTATAATAAAAATCCTGATTTTTGACCAACTTTAGTATACAACAATTGAGCTCTATGATTTTCAAATTGAGTTGACCAATAACATTTCCTAGCATTTAATCTATCAGCTTCCTTATAGATATATTCAATCAATTTTCTACCAACTCCATGTAATCTACATTTTTCATCAACAAATAAATCATTTAAATATAAAGCATCTTCAATTGTCCAAGTATTATAGTGAGTTAAATAATTAGCAAAACCAATTAATTTACCAGAATTGTTATCAACTGCAACTACTGAATAAACTGGAATTTTTGGATCTAAAAATCTCTTGAAAGTAGTTTGAGAAATCTCTGGGGTCAATTTATGTAAAGATTTATAAAATTCAATATAACCTCCTGGTCCAGTCCATAAATTTAACCATTCATCATAATCTTTTTCTTCTATTGGTCTTAAGGTAACTGACATCTTTAATGAGAAAATTAGATTTAAAACTACATTTATATTGATCTTATCGGAATTATTGATCCAATTTCAGCCGCGCCCAACTTAGGTAAGTATACGCTAAATTTAAACTCCACTGATCTTAAATAATAACGATTTTATTATCACTAATTTTCTTGGAACTATGGGGTTTTGTAACAATGCTTGATTCTTGACAATTGAAACAACTCTGACTTGTTATGACTCAAAATCAGCTATGCTATGCTTAGTAAGAGGAAGGATCCTTGAATTGTGATAATTCAAAAGAATCGATCGAAGAGATTTCGCTCTTCGTATTACAGCAGACTAACGTTCTGCAACATCTTGGACCTCTATTATAATAGGTCAGTATTTGGTTGCTTTGATCGTAGATGTGTCAAAACAAGTTTTTCCCTTTTGAGTAGATATAATTAGATATTTTGTTGTACTAATTCTCGCTAATTTTGATGCCAACGAGACATTTTTCTCGCGCTAACTTTAGGGCGAATCGTATTAAACATGGTGACTTATATCTCATTACCAAAGCAATCTAATGGAACATAAATCAAATTTATGAATTCAAGAACCATGAATTGTATATAATAAATAGTTCATTACTCAGATTTCAAATATTTTTTATTTTTGAGTTGTCTTGTTGGACTTTCATTATACAAAAAATTTGCTAGAAATGAAAACGCGGAGTTCAATCTATCTAGAACCAAGATGCTCAAATAAACAACGGATTTTATATATCAGATCTCAAAAGAAAGCAACTAACTTAAATTTAGATAATTAAAACTAAAATTGAAATATTTCGAAATATTCTTTAACTATGGTAAAATCGAATAAATTGATCTTACGAAAAATCTAAGTCCACAATAAAATTCATGATGAGGGTAGGGTAAGATAGAAATATCGAGATTTTTAGTTCCTGGAAGCTGATAAAGGATTATTATGTCAAGGTAATCGTAATTGGAAAAGTAATTCTTCAAAAGTGGTTCGAAATTTTTGAAAAAAATTCAAAATGAATATGACGTCTTGAAACCACTATGAATACATTTTTCAAAATTAACTGAACTGAGTCAGCTATATTAAAAGTTAGTAAATGATGTCTAAGTATTGATTAATTTGCAATTCCACATTTTTTTACGTTTTTGAAAAGTAGAATAAACTCATCTAAACTATGTTTTTCCAAAGTATTTTAATATCATTTGACTCTAAATATAATTATAAACTCCATGAATTTAGTTTGAGAAATAAAACTTCAATATTGAATGAGTTATTTACAATTTAAATTTGAAGATTAACTATGATGAGACTGCATATACTTTTTCTTTTTGAGTTATCGCCCAAAATTCGCGCCATAAGAATACTTTCCTCGCACTAGACTTAGAGCGACTCGTACTACATTATATATAATACACACTTTAGTAACTAAATGTCAAGCATTTTTTTTTTGAGTAGTCATTTTGGCGATTTTCCTTCATACAAAAATTTTTGATAAAATGAAATTGAACCTTATTTAGGGCCATATCTTCCATTTAAACAACGAATTATATATAATATAGCTCACTTTATAACCTTTGTATCGTTTCTGTTAGATTTAAAGTAAAATTGAAAATTTCCAAAAATTTCCAAAATTTCTTTTAAGTATGAGATCGATTAAATTGAGATTAAATAAAATCTCATACGACGATCACAATTCAAATTTCAAGATTAACTATGACAGGACTGTATATAAGAGAGTTTATTTCAACATTATGCACGAAAGCATGTATTTTGTAATGCGAGAAATTGGTGCGATATGAATAATTTTTCGTGCTAGCTTTTGGGCAGCTCGTATCAAACTCATTGGCTTATATATCAAAGTTCACCATTGCTCATACGCTGGAACTATCCTGTTACTTTTATTGTATCCAAATGCCTTGCAGTCTGAAAACTACACATAATTATTTTTTCCTATCGATTCACCAAAAATATCAAAAATTTTCAAAATTTGAACAAAATATTGAGAGACAGAAATCCGTGAAAGCAGGCTACAACTCTCGAATATTCCATTAAATCGAAGAAAGTTAGTAGCAAAAGAGACTGGCTAAGGTCAAATTGTATCTCACGAATTTACAGATTTTGATAGATTGCGAAATAAACGAATACATTTGAAATTACATAATAATCTAAGAAGTCAAAATTTACAAGTAAATATGACTCTGACATATAGTTATCAAGAGATTTCAAGGCATGAGAATAGGCTAGGCTGAATTGGATCAGAGCTTTATCTACCTCAATTGTTTATTTATTGCATCTTATATTACATCCTAAGCTATATTTTCCCCACGTTCAATTGCATCATTATCCAAAGTCCTCTCAGTGTCATCATCAATTCTCCAAAATCCACCAACATTATCTAAAAACCTTTGTATACCAAATCTTCTTGGTGGAAAAGCTTTACCTTGATTTTTTAAATTAAATATACTTGGATAATATTGATAATAAAAAATCCAACCAATTGTAAAACCAATAAAAGATCCTGCAATAACATCTAATAAATAATGTCTATTATCACTTACTCTTGTAGACGCAACAAATGAAGCTAATAATAAAGGTGAAATTGTTAAAAATACTTTAAATGAATTATTTCTATTATCAAATGTTTGTAATCTAGCTGCGATGTTTAATGATGTTATAATCATTCCACAAAATACTGTTGAACTATGACCAGAAGGAAATGTTCTAAAACCTTCTTGTACTAAATTCCAATTTTCTTGAGTACAAACTTCAACTGTTGATAATTGAGTTAATGGAATTACATCAGTAAAAAATGGTTCACATCTTTCAATCATATCTGGTCTTGGTAGTCCAGTTATATTTTTTAATAAAACAACAGTCATTAATTGAGTAGCTTGTGCACCTAATAAACATAAACAACCAGCAAACAAATCCCATAATCTTCTTGTTAAACTTGCAGGAATTATAAATGCAAATAATACAAATTGTAAAACTGGAAGTACTCCTGATATTAAAACTAATAATCCAACAGGTATTGTAACTTGATTGAAAAATGTATATCTAATTCTTATATCATATAACAGAAATTCATGATAATTTGGAGGTAAATTTCTACCTAAAGTAGTTGATAATATAAGAATTGTTGAATAAAGTAATGTATCAAGTACATAAGAAATTGTGCTTAACCCGGAAATTTGTAATGTGGTTATTTGGAAATCAATCATTTGTGATTTTTTTTATAGTCTCTCCCCAAATTTTTATACCTTGTTCAATTTCTACACTTGAAAGATAACTTATTGAAAGTCTATTAGAATTGGAATAATCTCTTGTATCACCAGTAACTTCAAAATTGTCACCTTTAGCTAATGAAACTTTATTTTTTAGTAATGCATGAACTTTATCATTATCTACATTAGTTTTAATCCAAAAAAAATAACCGCCATCACCTCCATAAACTTCAGCATTGGGTATATACTTTTTGATACAAGCTTTGAAAGTCTCTGATCTCTCACTGTAAACTTTGATAAACTTATTTATAATTTCATCTAATTTTCCTGATTTAATCAATTCTTGTACTACAAATGTTGATAATTGATTTGGAGTACCACCAGATTTATTTGCACCTGTAATAGACAATTGTTTAGCTAATTTTGGAGTTGTTTGTTGCCAACCTACTCTTAAACCAGGTGCTATTATCTTTGAAAATGAAGCATTTGAAATTGTATTACCATAATCTACTGAATTATCTAAATGATTTAATCTTGGTAATGGTTTTGAATTTGTATAGTCTAAAAATTCGTAAACATCATCACAGATAATTAACATATCATATTTTCTAGCAAGTGTAACTAATTTCTTTCTTGTTTCAATAGAATATGTGATACCACCAGGGTTTGAAAAAGTAGGTACCATATATAATATAAAATTGTATAATTTCCTTTCACGTCTAGAATCGGGGACAATTGATTCATCTATTTTATATTTCTTTAAATTATCTTCTAATAATACTAAATCTATACCATCTTTAGTTTCATCAATAGCAGTAGTTTTTAAATTAAAATCTTGAAATACATTATTAATTAAAAAGTAAGTTGGAGTCACCACAAAAACTTGTTTAGTTATAGATGAAGTAACGGATGATAATATATTTGCAATACCATAAGAAGCACCACTAGTTAAATTAATCTCGTCGGGTTTACTAATATAATCAAACTTAGTATTCATCCATTGACAAATATCATTTCTAACATCTAAATTACCAGGATCAGTACCATATTGTAAAGGATGTTGGTTATTTATATCAGTATCATATACATCATAATCTTTATTTAACACTGTAACATAAGCATTAGTTATATCATCAAATGGTAGTAAATATTTGCTTGGATGGCCTTTAAAAAAATTAATCATATCCAATCAAAAAAAAATATTTTGTCGACTAAACAATGCCAACTATAAGTGGTTTATTATATAGTGCTTTATTAGGTACTTCTGCTAGATTCATACAAACTGGTGTTAGTGGTAGCCCATCTAAATTTACTTCTAAATTAGCTGGTTATGGTATATTTATTTCAACATCAATTGGTATATATATATTTGGTATCGAACCTCAATTACAACATACTTCAAATTTATTACAAAGAAGATTATTACAATTAAGAGACCAAAGACAAGAACAAATTGAGTTTTATGATGATTTAAACAAAAATGATGATAGAATATTTAAACCACAAGATAGAGGTTGGTTTTTCAGATATTATGATTCATGGAGTCAACCATTTAAATAGCTTCTGTATTTAATAAATACATTTCCTCCGTCCACATTACTATCTTGTTCTTCTGCATTATCACTCCCAATATCTTCTTCAAACCTATTACAACTCATGGAGTCATTAAATAGCTTCTGTATTTTTACTAAATACATCTCCTTCTTCTACTTCTTCAACATTACTATCATATTCTTCTGCAACATCACTTTCACTGCCTTCTTTAAAATCCTCATCTTCCTCTTCATCATCATCCTCATCTTCTTTAACTTCTTTCTTTCCATTCTCCTTCAAATTTTCATTATATGAATCATCACTTATATTATGTTGTTTTATAAATTTATCAATATAATCAAAAAATTTATTATCAATCATTGAAAATTCAATTGTTCTATTTTCATTTCTATCATTTAATACAACTATAGTTAATGAAAATGTTGAACTTGTCACATTTGAGTAACTTGCTTTTTTAATTTTTGTAGTTTCAAATACTAATATAGGTTTTTTAAATGCAAATATTAAATAAGATGGATTTACTTCATTTTTTTCTAAAAATATTAAAACACCATCTTTTGCTCCCTTATGACATTCAACCATTATAATTGAAGGTTCTTTTTTATCCGTAATTACAATTGCAACATCATCATTTTCAATAAAATTATTTTTAAAAATTGTCGGGGATGGTAAATAACTTATTAAATTTATATCACACAATTTAAATTGTCTTTTTAAATAATCCAAAATTCTTTCTTGTATTGGATTTAAAATTACTGAATCTTTTGGACAATCAAATTGTTGATCAATATTTGATGGTAATTTATTTGATTTTAACATTTGTTTTTTAATAACATCTAAATTTAATTGACATATAATTGGATCTTTTTGATCATCATTAATCCAAAAACATAATAATGCTATTCCTTTCTTCTGTGGATTTGTTGAATTACCTAAAATTGGTAAAATCAAACATAATTTAATCAGCTGTTTTAAATTTAAAAATGATAATTCAGGTATATTATTTGATGGATTTACAATTGATAAAACAGGACTTGGATTATCCTCAATTAAATGAAATACAAGATCCATTCTTTTTCTGATTGGACTAAATATTGATATTTGATCAATTTCAAATATTGTTGCATTTGGATCTATTGATTCATCATCATTTAATTTCTTTCTTTTTGAATCTTGTTGTGATTCTTCATCATCTGCAAAAAAATTATATAGATTATTAAATACTTCTATACTTGACTGATCTTTATTAATTATAGATTTAATTTGATCTTGTAATTGATGTGGTAATTGTTGTAACCAGTCCATTATTTATTCAATCTATTTAATTTATTTTTAGACGAGAAATAAAAAATGTTGATTATGTTTTGCACGTGATCAAGCACATGACGTTACACTTGACTAGACGCGTGACTAGACGCGTGACTAGACGCGTGACTTTTAAAATTATTTAACCAATGCTTGATTTCAATCAATTGATCATTCATGATTCAATATATAATATATTACTAGATACATTAGATGATTCACTCAAATCTCATTTAATTGAATTGGAACTGGATGTTGATAGATCAATTACTGATATTACTGTTAATAAAGATAAATCATTAATTTTATCGATTATATTTGGTAAATTATACTTTAAGAGTTTACAATTATATTTAAATTCAGATATTGAAAATGGTATAATTAAATCAATTGTTAAACGTGATAAGAATAATCTACTAGGTAAATTAGGATTAGTTATAAAACATGGTAGATTAATCAAAGGTGTTCATAATTATTCTAATCACTTGCAAGAAATCATTGAAGTTGATTTAAATAATTGGTATTGTCCATGTTATGAATATCAAGAATCATATTCAAATGATATGAAATTGACTATTAATCCATTAGTAACGTCCAATACAAATCAATTTCAAAATTTGAAACCAATATGTCATCATTTACTTACTATGCTAATACACATAAATAATAATAAAGACTAGATTTAAGTTAATATACATGATGCACTTATATCAATTCCTCTTATCAATAGCAGCCAGAGACATCAGCCAACTTTAGACTTTGATTCTTAACTTCGTCCAATTTTAGCCGTTGGCATCATTACCTTGCACAATAATATTAATTAATGGCCCTTCTTCGCACTAGATTTTTGCCTTTCTTGCATAGACATGGGCCAACTAAAAACACCGAGCCTTCGCCCTGTTGGCTCGAATGAATAAATTGGGCCCACGGCTCGCCTCAAAAATTATTTGATGATTTTTCAACATTTAGCCCTATACTCGCGCTAAAAATATGAAATTCGCTTTAGCTCGATGCCTTTTACACTGCATCATCGGCCCAAATTTCGCTTTCGATATACAATGCTTTCTCGGTTTGCTTGAATGAGAGCTATTCACCGCGAAAACTTTCATTATATGATTTAATTTAGTGGATGGTAATACGTCCAACTCGATGTTTGAAATGATAAAATCTTGATCATTGTTTAGGACAATTTTATAACTAATAATCGACAGAACAGAATTAATTACAATGTATACATCTCAATAAATACAAGAGTATTGAAATCGGACAACTCGAATGATTTCATAAGAGTTGTAAGCTTAAAAAGGTATTATTAAAGCTTATCTCTGGAATACGTAAAAATGAGTCATTTAATGATCAACTCTGGTTGGATGTGATGGAACATGGTTTGACTACATTAAATAACACTTATTCTAGAGTAATTGAAGATCAGAGTAAGATATCAGTATCAATTCTTCGAGGAATATACGAACAGTTAATATCATTTTGCAACCATTTAAATTGTATTGATGTTAGGATGTGTTTTTTTAAGAAATTTTTTTTTTTTTTTTCATTTTCAATTTTTTTTTCCACCAACCCAATTTATAAAAATTATCATTTAACATACCAGATTAAAACATACATTACATTCCAATACACTATAAACAAGAGAAAGTTAAAATATCAGACATAATTATCAAGTTTTGTATTATTTTTTTCAAACTTATGATTCACAATTAAAAGGAAAACGTTTGTTATTTTTTATTTTATTTATTTTTCTTTTGGAAAATGTCAGCATCATCAACAAATTCTGGATCTTCACGTTTTCGTGTAGATGCAGCTAGCTTTTCACCAAGTCATATTAATCAGCAACAACCTTATCAACATCATCAACATCATCAATATCAATATTATCATCCTAATATAGCGGCACATCATCATCATCAACAACAACCATATTTATATTATCAACAACCAATGCCAATGATATATCCATATTTACAATATCCTATGCAACAGATACCGGAACCTATTCAACAAATTCCACAACCAAATCAACGGATACAACCTCATCAACCTCATCAACATCATCAGCCACTAAATAATCAACAACCTCAACAAAAACCACAACTGCCTTTAAATAATCATCAACAACCTATTTCAGGTCAACATCAACAACCTATTTCAGACCAACCAAATCATCCATCAGAAAAAGAAATACTAAAGAAGGAACAAGATGAAAAAAAAGAGAATGAAATCTCAATTCCATACTATATAAACACAAACAGAACGGACTATTTACAATCTACAACCAATAAATCAACCACTACTATTATAAAGAATGTCAATCCAAATGAATTCATAATAAATACAAATTTAATGAAAATTATAGACATAAACCAAGATACCACCATTATAAAGAAAGAAGAACCAGAAGTACCAAAACCAGTAATAAATCCACAACCATCACCCACAGAAAATTGGGCCTCTGTTTTGAAAAAGAATACTAATCAAAAATCACCAACTATTGCAAAAATAAAACCAATAACCAGTATACCGAACTCAACACCTACAACTTTAATCAAAGATTTCGAGGAATCTTTAGGAATCATTTTATTAAAAATACTTCATGATCCTCGATATAATATATTTCAAGACAACAATGTACAATTTTATAATTCAAAACCAAAAGGATTTACAAATACTGGGAATATATGCTTTATGAATTCAATATTACAAGTTTTATTTTTCTGTCTACCATTTAATAAATTGATGAAAATTATTGAAATCAAATCTCCAAAATCTTTAAATCAATACCCCATTATAAAATCAACTGTAGAATTATTTGAAAATTATTCAATGAATCAATCTAAAAATATTTCACCAGAAGTATTTTATAATAAAATAAAAAATATTCAAAAATTTCAACACCTTGTTTGGGGTCGTCAAGAAGATGCAGAAGAATTTTTAGGATATTACCTTGATGCATTAAATGAAGAATTTATTGAATCCATAAAAAACATCAAATCTGAAGAAATTGAAAAATTAACAAAAAACTACAATGACTTGGAATTATCAAACATTTTAATTACCTTAAAAAAGATAAAGAAATCAGAAGGTGATGATGACGATGATGACGATGATGAATGGGTTGAAGTTAATAATTCAAAAAAGAATATCACCAAAATTGAAATTGAACCAACTCCATTAAATCTTATATTTGGTGGAGAATTTAAATCAGTTTTAACATTAACAAAAGGAACTAAAATAAATCTTGATCCGTTTCAACATGTTCAATTAGATTTAAGTAAAAGTGAAAGTATAGAAGATGCATTAATTCATTTTAATGAATTGGAAAATATAAATTATAAAAATTCAAATAATAAAGAAATTGAAATTAAAAAGCAAACATTTATTGAAAAATTACCAAATGTATTAATAATTCATTTAAAGAGATTTAGTTACGAAGAAAGTAATTCAAATGGAAATGCAGGTTCTGGAATAGTGGAAAAAGTCAAAAAGAGAATAAATTATAATAATAAATTAATAATACCAAAAGAATTATTATCGAATCAACAACAAGATGAAGAATATCAATTAGTTTCAGTAGTTTATCATCATGGTTCAAGTGCTGATGCTGGTCACTATACAAGTGATATTCAAACTAATGATCAATGGTATAGAATTGATGATACAGTAATAAAAGAAATTAATGAGGATGAAGTTATGAATGGTGGTACTGAAGAAGAAAATAATATCAAAAATGCATACATTTTATTATATAGTAGAATATAATATAAACATTGAATAAAGAAATTGTATCAATTGGCGAAGAATAGCTTCGGAACGGCACGACAGATTTTTATTTTTCGCACTCTTTTTGGTGCGACTCGTGTTAAACTTTTTGGCTTATAATTCAATTTTTCGTCACATGATGGCCTTTTATTTAGAATCACATGAGCCTTAAATTATGTATCTTACATAGTGATTTTCTCGAGCAATACGATTCAAATGACGATGTAAATTCTACGGACAGACTCGTTTGAAAAATTACTCTCTAAAAAGTTTGAAACCGTTTACTTCTTTCTGACCGAAAGCTCCCAACACAGTTCAAAATGCAAGTAAGCTATTTCCAAACAATAAAATTGGATCCAAGTGACGGAAATTACGAAAGATCGACAATACAATATAGTAAGAATATCCAGAATCGACTTTTGAGAAACATAGAAAAATTACAATATAATCTAAAGTTGTAGACAAGCTATACTTACGCTAGTTTACGACTTAGGTAACCTCTACTGCTTATACAATTGAACATATAATTGAACCGAGGTTTCCAAATTTTACACATCAATTTTTCTCGAAAGCAACAATGTAAATTGGGTATCAAGCAGATCTGAGCAGATCTGAGCAGATCTGAGATATAAGCACAATCTATTGTCAAAGTTATTAGAGATCGTATATCGCTCAAAGACTTATTTAATGATAAATACGCTCAATAATTTTAATCTTTCCCCGGTTATTCGTTTTTCCAACCGAGATTAACTAGTTAGTTATCGGAATTCAAATAATTATTTCTCTATTAAAAATTAAATTATATATTAAACATAAACGAAACAATAATGAAATTAATTATCCTTAGATTAAAGCAGCAATTAAAGCTAAACCAGCAACACCACCAACGGCAACTTTAACAGCAGCACCTTCAATAGCAGTAACACTAGCTTGAGTTGATGAAGCAACTGATGATGATTCACCAGCAACGGTTGAGTTGTGGGATGGAGCTGGTTGAGGAGCTTCAGTAGTTGGTAATGGACAGTAAGTAGTGTAAGTAGTTTCTAATTCAGTAACTGTAGTTAAACCAGTAGTAACAGCAGTTTCATGACATTTGTTTTCTTCACATGAAGTAATGGTAACAACAGTGGTAGCAATGTCAGTAACGGTACCGTTAGCGTATGCAGCAATTGAACCGGTTGCGACAGCTGATAATAAAGCAATAGTTGAAAATTTCATTTTGAATAATTAAGCGAGTGAATAAAGTTAAACTTGTTAATAAAGAAGAAGAAAAAAAAAAAAAAGAGAAGAGAAAAATTTATAAATCCATGGGAAATCATCATCAATTTATAATAAAAATTTTCATTTGGAATTTAATGAAGAGGCATTGTTGTTTTGTTGGTTCAATATTAAAAGATTCACGCTGATGAAAAATTTTAAGAATTATTTTTTTTTACGTAGTCAAGATTTAATATGTACGATGGGTTAAATTTAACTTCTATTTTTAAATATTTTTCAACCATTTTAAGAAATAATAATAACAAATACTTTAGCATTTTATGCTAGTTACATTGTTTTATATTATAATCATTTAAATTAATAACAGATTAAAAGATAATAGTAATATAATAATAATAATTTTTGACCTATTTTCTTAAATGGTCCAGTATAATAATTGCTTTTACAACGTGTGAATATTAAATCAAACTTTATTTATTCATCTCTAAATATCTCTTATCTTATTTTTCTTGAAATCTTATGACGGAAAGATCCACTGTATCTCCATAAATTTCGAGGTTTACCGCGTGATAATTTTATTTGGTCGAGAATCAAGGTTTTTTAAGGCGATTTATTTTTTTTTTTCGTTTAATTTTATTTAATGAGCATCGCCTATTTTGATGGAAAAAAAAAAATAAAAAAATAAAAAAATAAAAAAATAAAAAAAGAAATAAAATTTAAAAGATAAAAATAGAAACAAATATCAAAATTTGAACTGGTATTCCAATTTAGGAAACTATTATATCATATTTTGCAAGTAGATAAGGTTCGTGTAATTACCAAAAGTTTTTTCTCGCATCAATTACGATAAAATTTCCAATTTTAATGTATACAAAAATCAAAACAAACAAATACTGGATCGTGATTTTCGCGTATCAGATTGCAATAATTACAATCAATTAATACGGCTTTGTTACCTTATACGAATGAGAAAGATTTTGTACTTACTAATTTTATTAATCTAGTCAGTAATGTTTTTAAAATTGCATTATTGGTGAGATTCATTAACTACTTGTTATTTCGCATCCTGAAATTTACCAGCATAAATTTTATTACCAAATCTAAAAACCCTGAAATCATAAAAATCAACCAGGAACTAAAAATATATGGATCAGTTGCTGGATGATTTTGATTTATTAATCTGATTCAATGCTGGGGTTTAATAGATTTGAAATGAAACACAAAATTGGTTCATTTTCTGATCCCACGCTATTTCATCATTAACTGGTTCACAAAATCGTGTTTAGTAAACTTTACTGTATCTGACTAAATTGAAGTTATTGGTTATTGGGGTTCCCAAATATAATCAATGAATTCTCTTGAGTATTGTATAGATATTCAAAAAGCGTATGGTATTGTAAATTAAAAATCGTATAATTGAACAACTATTCAAACTATAGGTCAGACTTTATAAGTCTTGTAAACTATCAGATCACTTAAAATTTGTAATTTTAGATCTACCCTTCTTCATTCTTCAATGTATTGACTGCTTTTGTTCGTTAGTTCATCATGATTTCTTGGTATAATTGAATCACATCTTCTGCATTTAATAATCAGCACCAACACTGAAACTACATTTCAATTCATAATAAATAATTATATTAACTTATCCTCTATAAAAACATTAAAACACAAACTATTATATAATTAATTTTTTTACCCAGTTTTAAATTAAACCCATTTACCAACATTCGTAACCACCATCAACAACCAAGTTATGACCAGTGGTATAACTTGAAGCTGAATCAGATGCCAAATATAATATAGATCCAACAAATTCTTTTGGTTCAGCCATTCTTTTTAATGGAATTTTAGATTCCCATTGATTTTTCAACTCTGAGTGCGCACCAATAACATTTTTAGTTAATGGAGTTAAAATATAACCAGGTGATAAAGTATTAACTCTAATATTATATTGAGCCCATTCACATGCTAAAGATCTTACTAAATGAATAACACCGGCTTTTGACATATTGTACATACATTGAGGTTGTGGATCATTAACTATAGTACCTGACATTGAACCAATTAATATAATTGAACCTTTTAAATTATGTTGAATTAATGGTCTTGCAAATGATTGTGAAACATAAAAAGCACCTAAACCATTAACTTTCATTATATTTTCAGCATTTTTAGCAGGATATTCCTCAGCTGGAAAATTTTCAGCATAACCAGCAGAATTAATTAAAACTGTAGCTATTTTACCATGATGTTCATTTATAGCTTGAAAAGTTAAATCAACAGATTCTGCATCACCAATATTACAAGACCAAGCTGAAACTTGACCAATTGGTGACTCTCTTGCACCTTTTAATGTTTCTGCACCCCAGGCTAATATTTCTTTGGCAGTTTGTTGAGTTCTTTCTAGATTCATATCAATTAATGCAATATCAGCACCTTGAGCTAATAAACTTCTTGCAACTAAAGAAGCTAAACCACCTGAACCACCTGTAAGAATAACAAGTTTTTCATCTAATCTAAATGATGGTACAACATTTTCGTAATTATAGTATTGTGAATCCATTTTCGTTAATAATAATTTTTGTAGTAGATAAAAGAAAAAAAGATAAAGAATAAAGGATAATTCTTGATATTTATATCAATTGACAATTAAATATATCCTTTTAATAAAGATGACCGCCTTTGTTACCTTTTTATATTTGATCTTGTTATATATTATATTCTTATTTCTTTTTATTTTTATTTTTTTTTTTTTTTTTTTTTTTTTTATCGGGAAGATTATAAAATTGTTAGTATTAACTACTATTATGTATACTGTTATGTATTAACGGGAAGATATAACTTTTAACGATTATCACTGAACGAATTCAAACCCATGTGGAGTAATTAACGCTATTCTCTGTTCTAATTATAAATTCTGTTATTGTTTGTTGTTTTTCTAGAAATAAAACTGAAATTCTTTTGATATGTTTATTTCATATATAATTTTCTATACTGATTTATTTCATTATTTGATTTATTTGTTTTACTTGATTTATTTTGTAAAAACTCCGAATGAACTGTGTCTTAGTTTTTCACTAGTTATTATATTATTATCTATTTAGGCATTTAAATTTGTGTCAAATTAAACGTCATAGATTTTAAGATGAGCTCATTACATAATATATATATTATATATAAAAGACGTTACACTACAAGTTTCAAAGTAAAATTTCATCATATTCCATAGGATTATTATATCATAATTCCTATTCTTGTTATTAATATGGTTTCATATTTTAGATTTCTTGATTTGTCGATATTTCCATTCATCGGAAAAACGTTGACATTAAATTTATACCAATTGCACCCCTGCTTTGATCGATAATGTCGATAATGTCGATTTTGTGGATTTTGTGGATTTAAATTGATATTTTAATAATTGCCATGATACTCTCAAAACAATTTTTTTCTGAATATTATCTCATAATTGCAACAATATTTTCTTCATTTTTTTTGCAACCATTTTTGAAGTTGTCTTGATGTCTTGATGTCTTGATGTCAAGTTTAGCTACCAGATAAGCATTAATTGATTCGTGTTCATTGGTTATTTTCTGTTGCAAATCAAAAGAAATTTCATTACTTAACGCATTACATTAAGTACTAAATCTGAGACATACATAAGATTGAATTGTTTAACGATTCAATAGTCGATTATGTAACCTTAGTTATTTCTAATGTGTTTGATGTAAAATTGAGTCTAAGTTATAAGGTTTCGATCGTTCTTTTGTAGAATTTCCATTTAGGGGCAGTTTAATATCTAATATCGAAATTTTCTGATTGGCCACACCCCTAAAATTACTTTACATCAATAATTTATCCCTGTAATTTATCCCTGTAATTTATCCCTCGAAATTGATAATATAATTACTATACAACATACATAATTGCAAGAGTCTCAATAATACCTGGATACTGATTTAACGGTAAATTAAGTTCGACATTTTTGATGGAAAAATTCATGTAAATAATTTACATCCTTGAACAATTCTGAAACAAATTTGACTTATATGCAGTCTCGTGATGAAAAATCTCAAAATTTAAATTGTAAATAACTCCATCAATATTCAACTTATAGATTTCAGACTTATCTCATTAAGTATTTCAACTAATTTGGAGTAAACTGGTGTTATTTTCCATCAATGAAACCTGTCCCTGGTCACCATATTCGTTTTCGATAGAATAGGTAAAAATCGCTAAATCTCAAGATAAGCACCACTTAGACCTCGTTTTACAACATCATATACAGCTAATTCAGTTTATCCAAACTCAAAAAGAATATTCATAGTGTTTCCAAGGTGCCATAATCGGCTTGAAATTTTTGTAAAAATTTCGTTACACCACTGAAAAAACACTGTATCAATTTTAAACATCTTAGCTTAAAAATATTCTACGTATATCATAATGTAGAAGTACAAAATTTGGTAATTTCATCATATTTCAGTTTGAGAATTCAATGTGTAATCATTATTCGTAAGGTCAATTTATTCGGGATTCCCCATAATTAAAAGAAAATTTTTTGAAATTTCTCAACTTTGGTTAAGAGCAACTAGAATCAAGTCCAGCATATTTGGTTGAGGTATAACATATAGAATTCGCTGTTTCATTGAAAATTTTGGCCCTAAATAAGAAGATACATAGATTTACATTTTTTGAAAACTTTTTGTATGATGAAAAATGGCCAAAATGACGACTCACAAAAAAAAAAAAAATTTGAAACATGAGTTTTGACATATGTAGGATATATAGTATAAATGCCCTGATTTGGTTTAACTATTGGTTATCTCGAGAAAATGAGTTAATCGTGACATAAAAGCCGATATATCTAATAGGAGGTCGCCTCAGGGTTAGCGCGAGAAACTATTTTTAAGCACCAAATTTTCGCATTGATAATCTAAAACAAAAATTAACTTATATGCAGTTTTATAACAACTAATGTAACTTTGAAAGTAATTCCCTTTATACTCAAGTTATTGCTTTCAAACCTGGTATATTAAGAAATGCAACTAATTTGGATTAAACCGATATTGGTATCTTGCATAGAAACCTCCCTGATAACTCAATAACTCTTAGATTTCGTTTTATAATTTTCAAGACATTCAATTCGGTTCAATTGACCTTACAGGCTCTTTGTATCATGTTTTCAAACGTTATAGTCAATTAGAAGCTGTTTATAATGAGCAGTAGTGCTAAATAAGATCTAAAGCTTACCGAATAGCTTTGTTAAATCGTAACTAATTTATCACCAACTTCGTGCGCGTACCAAAAGATTAAAAATAAAAATTAATTTACGTAAAAAATTGTTTATCAATTGATCTTTCTTATCAATATATTTAATGAATTTTCTTAGAAAATTCTTAGGTACAACAACAACAGATGAAATAGCATCAATACCAAGTGGGAAACTCTTTTTGACTAGACTGAAGGAATCACCAAAAGGTGCTATAGAATGTCTTTATAATGATGCCTTAGGCTCGATTAAACAAACAACGAGACCATTTTATTATCAACTTTGTATTACAAGAATATATCAAGAAGGTGAAGCTGAATTATATGATCAAGAAGATTCGGATTATGAAGAAGATGAGGAAGATGAAACTAGTATTTCATCAAATGATCATCAAAAGAGAAAATCAAAAGAAGAATGGGTATTTTCTTTAACTGAAGATTTAAAAATTCATAAATTCACTAAATCAGATGGTTCTGTAGTTATTGCTTGGAATGATTTACAAGGTGACTTAGGTGATAAATTTGAATTTATAATTGATGAAGATGTTAGAAAAAATGATATAGAGCAATTTATAATGACAATTTATAAATGTTTATATGAAAACAAATATCGTCAAAGTTCAATAAGTGCTAGCGATGAAGAATTGAAAGAGTTTGAATATGATCCAAAAAGTGAATTATTTACCTTCGATGATTTTGAAGAGGAGGAAGAAGAAGAATCTGAAGAAGAAGAGGAGAATAATGAACCAAAAGGTGAAGTTATTTATGAAATTAAAGACGTTGCATTACTATTATATGATGCAATATCAGGTACATTTTTACCTGTATGTACAGAAAATGTAAAGATATTCAAGTTGGATAAATTTGAATATAGTTTGTTTATAAAGAAAACAAACATAAATTGTCCATTAAGTAAAAATATGAGTCCTACGTTTAATTATGAACATAATTCATTTATTTTTAATATATTCAATTATCAATCAGATCCAGTTACAGCAAATTCATATTTAATTAAATTTGATTCATTCAATGACTTAACGAAATTTCAAAATAAGTTTCTTTCATCAATGTATGAAACTTTGAATCAAAAAGAATGGGATCAAGTTGAGGAAGATTACTTTGTTGATGCTTTTTCAGATTTAAATGTAAAAGATAAGGAAAAAGATGAAGAATCGGAAGAAGAAGAGGAAGACGAAGTAGATAGTGAAGTACCTGATTCTTTATATGAATTTGATTCTAAAGATAAAAATAAAAATTTAGCTGTTGGTTATAAAGATCGAAGTTATGTCTCAAGAGGTAATAAACTTGGTGTTTTTGGAGAAGAAGAAAATTCATTGAAATTTAAAACAACAATCAGCAATATATCAGATCTTAAAGGTAAAACATTCATTCCTTCTAAGCTTTTATTACATCAAGAAGATCGTTACATGATTTTATCAAATCCTGAAGAAGAAAATAAATTATTTAAAATGGATTTAAATCGTGGTAGTGTTGTTGAAGAATGGGATACAAATTTACCAGTTGTGAATTATGGTCCAAATAGTAAATTTGCACAATTAACTGATGAAGCTACATTAACCGGTGTTTCAAATAATGCTGTATTTAATTTAGATCCACGTTTAAAAGGCAATAAAATTGTTAATGAAAAGATTTATAAAACTAAAAATAATCAATTTCAAACTTTAACTACAACAGAACAAGGTTTTATTGCATTAGGTACAGGAAAAGGTGATATTAGATTATATGATAAACTAGGATCAAAAGCAAAAACTGCATTACCATCATTAGGAGATGCAATAATTGGTCTTGATGTTTCAAGAGATGGTAAATATTTACTTGCAACATGTAAAGATTATTTATTATTAATTGATACAACTATAAATAATGGTAAAAATCAAGGTAAAATTGGATTTACTAATTATTTTGATAAAGATAAAAAACCAATTCCAAAAAGATTATCATTAAAACCAGAGCATGAAGCTTATATAGTAAGAGAGAATAATAAACCAATTGAATTTACACCTGGTTATTTTAATACTGGTTTAAATGCAAAAGAAGAAACTATAGTTACATCAATTGGTAAATATATTATAAGTTGGTCATTAAAGAAAATATTAAATGGAAATAAAGATTCTTATATAGTTAAAAGATATCAGCAAGATATTATTGCTGATAATTTCAAATTTAATTCAAAAAATATTATAATGGCTTCAAAAGATGATGTACTGATGGTTAATAGACGTAGTTTGACCAATCCAAAGAAAATATTCAACTAGCTACAACTGATCTATATACTTTAATTAATATATATTATAATACGCAAACTTAAAGTCAATTTGATTCGACCTGAATGATACCTTTCACTCTAATAAAAAGGTACTTTTGTATAACCTACTAATCAATAAGTAGTATGACATCCTTGTGTGACATCCTTGTGTGATTTACATCTTATAAATTCTGATAATAGATCACATCTTATTCAAAACTAGCTTTGATTCTCAAATCTTAAGCTTTACCTCAGATATACCTATTTTAACCCTAATAAGGTCCAGTAATGAAGCTCTTTCCTGTTTTAAGTCGAAGATGCTTCTTAATCCATAAATTAGCAATATAAATATTTTCCAACCTTTCTACCAAATTCTAAAAGTGTCTCTCATTTCTTGTAACCAAATTCTTCTAAAAGCATTCAATTTTTGGATACTAGTTGGTTTATAATTATGTTTATCAAATTCTTTTAAATGAGCTGAATCAGGATATTCTTGATAAGGAATTCTATTAATTCTTGCATGTATTTTTCTAACCCAATTATTAAAACCAGGAGAGTCAATTAGTTTTCTATATAGAAATTCATGTAATGAACTTGGAGGAGGTCTCATTGTTATATATATCAACACTTATTTGGTACAACAAGTTGATAATGATTGATCCAATTTTGGTTAATTTATAAACAACCAAAAAAAAAAAAAAAAAAAAAAAAAAACATCAAAACTTTTTATTTATCACAAACCAAATAGATCAATACTCTATACCATATAACAAGGTATAGATCTCATAATTATGTCTGACGAAGATAGTATAATTGATTTTAATATCATTCCACCTTCTAATTTATTATTAGATCCAAATCCAAACACAACAAATTCGATTACAAATGAATTATTCAAAGTTACAAACAATTTAAGAAAACAGCAAAAAAAACCACAACAATTCAAGCACAAGAGTAGGAGATTAAATAATGATAAAGTTTGGAAAATAGTTAAAGAATTAAAACAAAAAGATTTAGAGGATTCAAATTATGAATTGGATGATGTTTTGAGAACAAGAGTTTTCAAAGGTAGATTTAAAAATAATCAATCCTCAGAACTAACTAGAAGAGATTTAGATAATTATTTTAATAATAATAAAGAGAATGATAATATAATAGATAAAAATAAGGATCTCGGCAGTAATAAAAGGAGGAAGAAGAATCCAACATCAAATTCAAAATCAAATTTATCATCACAAGTTTTAAAACCTTTAAATAATAATACTCCAATACCATCTCCAAAAAAGAAATTTGAATCAAAATCTCAATTACAGTCATTATTACAATCTCCAAATAGAATTCATCAACCAAATTCAAATTCAAAACCTTTAAAATCATCATTTTTAAAACGAGAGTCAAATTTTTATTTAATTGAGAGTTCAACTGGTCTAATTAATGATGCTACTAAATATGGTACTGAATTAAATGGTTCAAACGGTGAAGAATTTCCATTTCCAGAACATGAAAATGAAGTAGTTCAAATCCCAACAAATGATGAGGCATCAAAATTGGCAATAATTAGAATGTTTAAAACTAAACAACAATCAAAAGAAGAAGAAGAAGAAGAAACAAGTACTCCATTACCATCACAAGAAAAGAGGAAGAAAAGTGTAAAATGGTCAAATCAATTAGAGCAGTAATTGTATATGTATGAATATGAGTCAATGAACAGTATATAATAATTTAATGATTTTAAAATGGTTACATCTACAATTTGTAGGCCACAATTGATAACTTTTTGGTATTAACTTTCTCTCAAAACTTAATTTCTACTCAACTTGGACCAAACTGGACATAAAAAAATGGCATTAAAATAATTTTTGTTGATTCTTCTTTATTATTTCGACGCGTAGAAACGAAAATGAAAAAAAAAATTATTCCAACAAATTCAACCAAAATTATTCAACATGTCAACTTTCTTTGATGAAATGAAAAAATCATTTAGTGATGCTAAAGTCACTGATGATAATAAAATAGATACTACTGATTTCTTAGAAGCTAGTGAATCATTAGTTAAATTATTTGATTTATTAGGTAGTTCTGCTTTTACAGTTGTTAAATCAGATATGACTGGTAATATAAATAAAATTAGAACTAAATTATTACAAGATCCTTTGGGATCAAGTACATTACAAGACTTAATCTTAACAGAATCAACCACAAAAACTAAAACTGCAACCCAAGGTTTATTATGGTTAAGTAGAGGTTTACAATTTACTGCACAAGCAATGAGAGAAACAATAAATGATCCTTCAAAAGAATTAACTGAAACTTTTACTCAAGCTTATTCAAAAACATTATCTAAATTTCATGGAATATTAGTTAAACCAATTTTTAAATTAGCAATGAAAGCATGTCCTTATAGATCTGATTTTTTTGAAAAATTGGGTTCAAATCAAGAAAAAGTTAATCAACAATTAATAGAATGGTTAGAAAGTTTAGAAAAAATTGTTCAGATTATCTTTGATTTCTTTCAATCAGGTAATTATGGTAAAGGTTTATAAATTATAAATATACAATAGACAGTCATACTTGTTGTTCACCAATTTTCTTTGTTGCTTCCATTAATTCATATAGTTGACCAATTTGTTCATCTGACATTTTTTCTAAATCTTGTTTACTTAATTTATTTTGTAAATATTTACTATCATCTATTTGTTTAAGATACTCTTGCCATTCTGTTAAAAATCCAATTATATGTAATGGATTATCAATTTTTTTGTGATCTTTAAATTCTTTTTTAACATAGGAATCTCCAAGATATCTTAAATCTTTTGGTAATTTTCTAACATGTGCTCTAAGTATTGCTCTATATAATGGTATAGGTGGTAATATTGCCGAGGTGGCATGTTCTGGACGACGTGGCTTTACTAATCTAATCAAACTTGGTTTCATGTTGGTTACATATTAAATTTTTCAAATTCCTGCATATGAAATTGATATATAAAGAACAAGTTAAATTCCTGCATATGGAATTGATATATAAAGAAGAAGTTAAATTTGAAACGAATAGAAACGAATAAAAAGGGATAACTATTAATAACTTTGCCATTACTTGAAGTCAATAATTGACTATGTTGATAAATTGACCAATGTAAGGGAGGTATTTGCATTTATGGATCTTTTATATGAGCTAATTTTGGCAATAATAACAATCATATTGAATAGATTAGTTCAATAAATCAACTTGTTGTTATGTTCAATCTGTTATTGTTTATTGTACTGCCAACGTTCATATTAAAAAGTGTATTTCAAGATAAGCCATAATCAACAGTGTTGAACAGAATGTTTAATTAAATCCTTCTAATTAAGCTTTGTGCTTTCTCCATTTACAGTACAAACTTCTTAGGCTTAATATATTAATTAGTTAAGATTTATACTAAATGAGGTTATCAATTTCAATGTAGAATATTCACTCAAGAACTCTCCATAATCGTTTAAAAATCAAATCAATTAAGAGTATCATACACAATACTGGATGGTGATCACAATAACTTGTAGTAAAATCAATTGATCATACAATATTTAATAGATATCTTCTAACTAATCAAACACAATATTTGTTTATGGTTGCAAAATTTTTTATTTTTATAAATTACCATAAAAAATCATGGTTATGAAGCCCTGGTTGTTTTAAATCTGAATTATTTCCAAATCGAGTAATTAGTTTTTTCTAAAAAAAAAAAAAACAGAACTAAATAGAACAACAATTAATAATTACTCTATTCATTGGTCCCGTGTTACTGTATGATTTTGGTTCCAAAACTATCAATTTATAAATGTAAATCTCCAGTAAGTTTAAATTTGCAAATCCATCTTCATAAATTTTTCTTTTTCAATCATATACCAGTCATTCTTTTAAATTAGGTTTAATAGTTTTACAAATGAAATACTCATCAATCATATTTATAGCTGGTACTGCATTAGCAGCTACTACTTCATTATCAGATATCAATTTAGTTGAAACACCAATTAATGCTGTTTCAAGTCTATCAATAGATACAAATTCACAACAAGAACCAACATCAACTGCTGCTGCTACTGCTACTACTCCAACCTCAAGTGGTTTAGTAGATGCTTTAGTTGGTGATTTATCAGGTGGTTCTGAATCAAGTTCAACAACTACAACTAATAGTATAAATACAAATACTCAACAACAACAACAAACTCAGGCTGCATCATCAAGTGAAGGTTTCTTAGATGGTTTGTTAGATGGAATTTTAGGAACACGAGCTACTGCTAACACCAGTTCACAAACAATTGCAAATACAGCTGTTACATCTTCAACTTCGGCTGATTTATTCGGTGATATAATTGATGGTTTATTTGGTGGTGGTGATTCAACAACTGCGAATGCAAATACTCCAACTACAACTGCTGCTGGTACAGTATCTTCTTCAACTGATGATTTCTTAGGAGGTTTATTAGATGATTTATTCGGTGATTCAGGTAATACTGCTTCAACCACAACTTCAATAGCATCTTCATCATCAACTGGGGGAGATAATATATTAGGAGATTTATTTAATGATTTATTTGGTGGTTCAGATAGTTCTAACTCAACTTCAAATACTAATTCTTCATCATCATCATCATCATCATCAGGTTCATTCATTGATGAATTATTAAATGAATTATTTAGTCCATCAAATTCAACTTCATCATCATCAGGCTCATCAAGTGGTGATATTTGGGAAGATATATTAGATTTTGGAGAAGAAGCAATTTCAGATTTATTGAGTACTTCAGGATCAGCTATATTATCAGCAATTTTTCAATTTGCAGGAGAAATCTTTGATGATTTATTTAGTAGTTCAGGTTCAAGTGGATCGTCAGGTAATTTCTTTAGTGAATTAATTTCAGATTTATTTGGTGGTTCATCAAGTTCTGGTGGTTCATCATTAAGTTTTAGTGATTTAATTTCAGATGTTTTTACAACTTTATTTACATCAATTTTTGGTGGTTCTTCAGGTTCTTCAACTGGTTCATGTACACCAAAATTTAAGAAAAGATCAACTATAAGTAAAAAAGAAATTAGAAAAGCTGTTAGATCAAGTGTTAATAGAGTAATTGCAAGAAAGAAGGCCGAAATACAATCAAAAAGAGATAATATAATGCAAAGTAACTTGAAAAGTTAAATAAGTGATACCTTTAATATATGAGATATTTAATGATTAAAATAGAGAATCTCCGACTTCAAAACGACGAGCTTTATTATATTAGAGTTAAAGAGATATTTATAATAAACCCAAATCGATCCATTTAATTCCATTTTAGGGTATCATAAATAAGCTTTGATGCCAAGAGTTTGAAAATACAGGCAGAACTAGTCTTTCAGCTAATCATAGTATCAGAAAGAATTGAGCTCCTGACAATTACATTTTCATACTCACTTTCTCTAATGTATAGTTAGTATCATTATATATAGATTTTTTCAATACGTTTTGTTTTGTTTTTTTCAGAACAGATCTTGGTATATAGTTTGGTTAATTCTCATTGATAATCGATATAGGCATAACTTTTTCATCATAAAAACAGAATGAAATACTGAACAATAAAAAAACATACAATTTTGAATAGTTTTGGTAGAAATGAAAAGTAGAAAAAGTTTTTCAATTTACGATGTTTATTTTTCTATAATCGAAGTCGTGGAAAATTGATCAAAATATTAATGTATGAAGTAGCTAATAACTGCTGTGACTGCTTCAAAGAACAGCAAGAGCAAAATTCGTACCAATTGAATGTTTTGTTTTAATTTCTAGTCCATGGTTTGTATTCAAAGCTGCACTCTGTGCTTGTTGTTGAGTAAATTTTTCTGATTCTTGAAAATTTGCAGCCATTTTTAATAATTTGGCTAAAAATTCAAACAGATTCGTCAGTTGGAGATCTTTAAATTTTTGTTCTTTTACACGACTATAAGTTAGCTTATGATTCGACATTTGGCTTTGTTCTCGTATTGTAAGACCCAAGCAAAGCTGAAGTTAAGTAGCCTCTCTTGATAATCTTCTGTATCAATAAGAGATATGCTGATCAAAGATAATCAAAGTAAATCATATAGTGGCTTTTCCAAAACAATCCTTGAATCGATTCTAACTAGAATATATTTAAATAAACCGATCAAAGCTCAAACTTTTTACCATAAACTGATTATTTTTAAATATCTAATTTAAAGAGAATTGATCATTGACATTCATATTCTAGAACGTGTCAAATATAAAATCAACTAATCGGAACGAACGCTAATTGAATATTATATGGGGTAGACTTGAATTTGATCTAGATTCAGATTTCAAAAGGGGAATTTAAAATTATTAAAGTAATTAGAAAGCATATTATGTCTCAAGTATAAAAAAGTGACAGATCTACAACTATAAAGATAGTTATGAGATTTGAAAATCAAGGGTTCTCTTATAACATCTTATATCTTGTTAAAGTAATTATGCAAATTGACTTATATTATATAATCGGTAGTACATTATATTATGTAAGGATTCTTTTTTTTTTGTTTTTTTTAGTTCGAACCAATTTCGTCAACAATTTAATGAAACCAAATTGAACAAGACATTAATAATGGTTGGAGATTGAGAATTAACATTTATTGGCTTCTATTGAATAATGCTCATCACATACTTATGTTCTGTTCTTTTTTGTATTAACAGACTTCAACTATCAATCCAATCAAATCTCGGGTCAGATCATGGAACGATTATTTACAGTTAGTCGAGATTCAAAAAAAGATTAAATTAAAAAACATATAGAAAGAAAGTTTGGTACTAAACAATATTATACGGACAAAACTATTAAATAACCTTAGTGGAGACAATATTACATACATTAGTTCATTCTAATAGTTATTAAATAGATTCCAAAGTGAGAAATAACAAATTTAGTGTAATTTTACCAATTTTCGATACTTTTCCCAATTTGGTAATTTAGATTTTGTTGCAAAATTATTTAATTTACCATGTTAAATTTAATAAATAAGCTGTAAAATCCAAATATTTATAATAAAATATTCCTTAAAGTCCAAATTTAACTTAATTCATTCATTCGTTGTTCACAATTTTCGAATTATAAAGGTGATTAATTCAAAGGAAGAAGTTGTAATTAAGAAAAATAATGAAAGTTACAACATTACCATTATTAATTACTTTAATTTCAATAGTCAATGCTGTTGAAGTTGAGAAGAGAGGGTTTCTTGCACAACTTTTGGGTTTAGAAGATTCACCAACTACTGCACAAGCAATTTCAACTCAAAATAGAGCAGCTTCAAATGTACCAACTACTTCTGCTCAACAAGCTGTAGCAGCAGCAGCAGCAGCAGCAGCTTCAACTACACCAGATGAAGATGAAGAATGTGAAGAAGAAATTCCAAGTTCAAGTGCTCCAATTTTAAATCAATCTTCTAATTCACCATCATCATCAAATTCAATTTCATCAAATCCAACTACATCTCCACCATCTACTGGAAATTCAATAACTAGTTCATCTCAACCTAGTTCACAACCAACTTCACAACCAACCACATTAGTATCATCAACTTCACAATCACTATTTGATAGTTTTATTTCAGGTTTATTCCCAGGTGGAAATGCTTCATCAGCTCCAACAAGTTCATCAAATCCAAGTTCATCAAATCCAACTACATTAGCTGCTGAATCTTCAGTATCACCTGCTTCAGCAAATTCACCATCAAATTCAATTTCTTTACCAAACTTAAATACATCAGATGAAGATGAAGAATGCGAAGAAGATCCAACTACTACAGCTCCACCAGTTACTAATAATCCAACTAATTCATTACCAACCACATTAGTATCATCAACTTCACAATCACCATTTGACAGTTTTATTTCAGGTTTATTCCCAGGTGAAAATGCTTCATCAGCTCCATCAAGTTCATCAAATCCAACTACATTAGCTGCTGAATCTTCAGTATCATCTGCTTCAGCAAACTCACCATCAAATTCAATTTCTTTACCAAACTCAAATACAACAGATGAAGATGAAGAATGCGAAGAAGATCCAACTACTACAGCTCCACCAGTTACTAATAATCCAACTAATTCATTACCAACCACATTAGTATCATCAACGTCACAATCACCATTTGACAGTTTTATTTCAGGTTTATTCCCAGGTGAAAATGCTTCATCAGCTCCATCAAGTTCATCAAATCCAACTACATTAGCTGCTGAATCTTCAGTATCATCAGATCCACCAGCTATTACTTCAACTCCAAGTTCATTGACCGCTTCAAATAATTCAACAACTGCAACTTCAAATATTCCAAATTCAAGTTCTAGTGATGAAGATGATGATGAGTGTGAAGATCCAACTACAACATCCTTAGCCTCAAATACAGACATCATTCCAACCACTACAAATAATAATCCAGGTACTGTCGATCCAGAAAGTACAGTAACCACTACATCAGGCGGAAATTTCTTAAGTTCATTATTAGGTTTAACATCAACTTCAAGTAATTCAGCCAATCCAACATCAAGTAATGATGATGATGATGATGATGATGAAAATTGCACCGATGATCCAACAAATACTATTGTAACCAATAATCCAACAAATACTATTGTAACAAATAATCCAACAACAAATTCAAATAATAATGTTGGTAATCCAACATCTTTAGCTCCAGCACCAAATTCAACTTCTTCTGTGGATCCAGATGATGGTGATGATGATGAAACGGATTGTAATGAACCAACAATTGTACCAACAACTGCTACTGCTCACACAACATTAGATGCTGAAGATACAACTTTCCAAACTACAAAAGTTGTCACAACAACAAACGGTTTAGGTCAAGGTACAACTCAAACTATCACTACTCAATTACCAGGTCATACTTATGTTCAAACTGCAACTGAAATTGTTACAATTCAATATACTGGTGCTGGTAAAACTTTTACAACTTATGTTACTCAATCAGGTGAAGAATGTGCATCAACTATAACTTATACAATCACAACTACATGTCCAACTACAACTGTAGCTCAAGGTGGTAATATTGTTACAACTACAATTACAATTGTTGCTACTCATACTGTTTACCCAGATGAAGATGATGAAGATTATGTACTGGGCTCATCAGGATCTACTGGATCAGGATCTACTGGATCAGGTTCAAGTTCAAATGATGATGATGAATGGGAATGGGCAGAAGAAGATGATGGTGATTGTACAACTACTCAATATTCTTATTCTACTCAAACAGTTGTTGCTGGTGGTTCTGGGTCATCAGGAAGCTCAGGAAGCTCGGGAAGCTCAGGAAGCTCAGGCTCATCAGGAAGCTCAGGCTCATCAGGAAGCTCAGGCTCATCAGGAAGCTCAGGTTCACCAGGAAGCTCAGGCTCATCAGGTACTGGTTCAGGGTCAGGTTCATCTGTTGGGGATGGTAGTGATCAAATTTGTCCTGGTGAACCAGGTTATGACAGTGATGATGATGGCTCACTCCCATCATCATCAGGTACCGGTACTTCATATCCATCAACTTGTGGATGGTTTGAAGATTGTGAATGTGAAGATGAAGATGATGACGACGATGAAGATGATGATGAGTGTGAAACTACTTCATTCCATTTTACAAATAGTACAACACTTGCACCATCATCAACAGCTGTATTAAATACAACATCACCATTAACATTACAAGCAGCTACTTTATTAAGAGATGTTGAAACAGTTGCTGCAGAATCAAGATTTGTATCTAATTCAATATCGACAATTTTTACATCTGAAACTGTTTCGGTAACAGCTAATCCATCGGTAACACAAGCTGGTAGTGGTAATAAAAATACTAATCATAATATACTTTATGGTGTTATGGGAGCATTAGGTTTATTAATGATTTAAATTTAAATTGCAGGGCAAAATTTAACAGGGAAAGATAATTAATAAAAATTGAAAAAAAACTCCAGTTTTATAGTTTTCTATTTGTTGATTGATTTTAATTACATTCGGTTTCGGGTATAAAATTTATACCTATATAGTTTAATACCTTTAGTTTAATAAAAATGATATACTATTTATATATTTTTCGAAGTTTTCATTAATCGTGCTCTTACTATTTTAAAGATTGAACAAATTTTTGTAAATTAGTATATTGATACTGAATATTCAATTTATTAGGGGGCTAACCAACTTGTTAGGGGGCTGACCAATCAAAATCAACTGTGATGTTAATGACTTCTACATTGTAATAACACCTCAAAACTCCCATGATTAACTTACTATCTGTATTTACTGTCTTGAACTAAGCTAAGCTTCTTTTTTTATTAGGCTATGTGTGGTGTTTTGCCTAATTGAGCTTATTTTTGGAGGATTCAATATTTCATAAAATCGACGAAACTGGAACGAAAACAAAATCTAATGCTCCCATAAAAAGACTTAATGTAACCAAATTTGAATGGAATAACTATATATTTTCTTTCAAGATTATAGACTGATGCGACCTCTGATTAGATTAGATCAATTATTATTCTTTCTAGATTCATTTGTATTAGTGGAAATACGTATTATAGGTTAAAGTGTTACAAGTAAAGAGTTTATTCAACTCCTACTAAACTATATATGAGTTGTTTCATCATAATTATGAATTCTTCTATAGATTTAGTCTACTATTTTAAATTTGGCCCCAAAAAAATTTGTCGCACAAAATTCAATATATCTATAAAGTGACTTAGCCAAAATGGCAATTGATAGACAGACGTTGATATTCTTTATCATCATGTTCATTTTCCTATCGCTACCTGCTGGAAATGAACAACCACATTCAGAAAAAGAACGAGAGGTTTTAATGGATTTTCAACAATCATTGCTAAATTCAACAAATATAATATCGAAGCTAAATTATAATGATGGGTATGGGAACATAACAGGATTTCAGTTGTCTTATAAAGATTCAGAAGAAGGGAAAAAGGCAGAAAATTGGCCGTTTCATGAGTTTAATGACGAACGTCCATTTGTTGAAGATGAAAAATTTTCAATTTTACCAAATTATGTATCTAATTATATCAAAAATTTTTGGGGAAATGAAAGAAATACTCCAGAAAATGCATATTTATTAAATATATCAGGTAGAGCTGATGGTGAATTTAAAGTTGATAAAGAAGATAAAAAAATCAAAGGGATAAATTTGGAATTACCTCAATACTTAAAAGATTATTATTCATCCATAGATCAAAATCCTGAAAAAGAAGTTGCAGATAAAAGTATTAATTTAACTAATGGATTAGTATCAATTTCTATGCGTAATAGATTTCATCATGAGAATAATACAATTATTGGCATAGATTTGAATTTAAAGGATTATCAAGAGATTGAAAATCACAATTTTGATTTGACAGGAGTGTATCTTCCGGAATGGGGTAGTGCAATAGCAACTTCGAATTCTGCCAAATTTTATGGATCTTATGGATTATCTCATCTATTAATGAATGACAAAAATTTCAATCATGTAAATAATTTGATATTACAATGGGGAAACTCTATTAATGATAGAGATATAACATTAGATGATCTACATTCAAGTATTTTGAAATCATATGAACAATGTGAAGTCATTATGTATATTCAATTAGATAAAACAAAATATTCTAAAGAAGAATTGCATTCAATTGAAGAGGAAATTAGCTCCCCTCAAGGAAAACCTATCCCAAAACAAATTCCTCAAATTGAAGTTTCTAATTTCATTATATATTCACCTGATTGTGGGATACTTATCAAAAAAAATGAAGATAAATCATTTGTAGGTAAGAAATCAGAAGTTTTAAATTTAGAAATGAAAAATGTTCTTACTGGTATACTTGTTTTGGTTTCGTTACAATTGTTTTTAATTATAAGATTGATAAAACATAGTAATACACCTGGTTCATTAAGTTTAATTTCATCAAAGACATTATTTTTATTATCGTATCAGGATATGCTAATCGCGTTACTATGCTTACTATTGTCCACTATTAGTTATAATTTATATTTGATATTAGCATCTTTAGCAACTATTGCATTTATATGTTGTGGTGTATTTGAAATGAGATTTATGGTTAGTGTTTTATCTACTCAAGCAAATGAAAGAGGAACAACGTGGTGGGAAATTTTAAGGGGAGCAACTTCAGCACCACCTAATGATACTGGAGCAATTATACCTATGACACTGGCTCCAGAACAACCTCAAGTTGAACCAGATATTCCACAATTGCCAGATAGTTCATATTCAAACAGTATATTTTCAATTAATTTGATATTTGCCATTATTTCAATTTTCATGGTATTCTCTTCATTTAATTGGAGAATAAAATATCGTAAAATATTTGAATATATTGGATTGATATTTATTAATTCATTTTGGATTCCACAATTTTTCAGAAACACATTAAAGAATAGAAATCATTCATTCCAATGGGAATTTTTAATTGGAACTAGTCTTTTAAGAATAATACCAATATGTTATTTTTGCTTGATAGAATCTAATCCATTAAGACATAGATATGATCCAAAACTAGCAATTGTAATATCTACATATTTAATCTTGCAATTATTTTTACTTTATTTACAATTCAAATTAGGTGCTAGATTTTGGATAAATGAAAAATTCTTACCGAAACAATATGATTATCATAGAATTGTAACAAAAAGTTTATTGGGAGAATTGTCCATAAATACTGACAATTCAAAAGCATTTGAAGAACTAACAGAATATAAAACTAACTGTCCAATTTGTATGAATGATGATTTAATAGTACCCGTTTGGAATAAAAATGATGATAAACAAGAAGATTTGAAAAAGAAATTAATACACCATAAAATGAATTATATGATAACTCCATGTAATCATTTATTTCATAATGAATGTTTGGAAAGTTGGATGAAATACAAACTTCAATGTCCAGTATGTAGAAAAAGTTTACCACCAATATAAATTAAGTAAATACTTTGATAATTGGAAACTTGCTTCTAAAACTGATTCTTTATTGCTCATACCAGCACTGAAAAGACTTGGAGAGTTAGCAATATTTGATTTTGTTAGTTTAGCTCGTAAGTTAGTAGATAATAGAGGAAGAACACCTCGTAATGATATATGCTATGACTAGTCTTATGTTGATCCCCTCGTAAATAAACGCAAATCAAAACGTGGCTCGCGCAAAATTAAAATCTCATTTTCATCACCAATTAGACTTATATGCAGTCTCATAGTACTTAACCTTAAAATTTAATTTGTATGTAAGTCTCTCAATTTTCAAGCAAATCATCTCAAACTTCTTTCATTAAATCCTCATACAATTTACAACAATTGGTGTTTTTTTCATTTAGTAAAATATGATTTTGATGACGTAGTTATTTTCAAAAAATGGCAAGAAACTCTAAATTGCAAGTTTTTCAATACTCAGATCTAATTTTGCAACTTCTAGGATAGCTGATTTGGTCGCCAAAATAGGTTTGAAAATTTTGAAAAGCTTACCACAAAAAAGCTTGAGGTTTATCAGCTCACAGGAACTACAATATTGGATAGTTTTATCATGTTTTAATTTGAGTATCAAATGTAGCGTTAAATTTATCGTAAGGTCAATTTATTCAAATTCTTCTATACTTAAGAGAAAATCTTGAAATTTCCCAATTTTAGTTCTAATCCGACAAAATTGCATTCAGTATTTTAGGTTGAGGTATAGTATATATAATCCATTGTTTAATTGAAAGTCATGGCCCTAAATAAAATAACTTTGCATTTTTATTTTTGGCAAAATATGCCAAAATGACAACTTTTAAAAACAATGTTCAAATTTTAAAATTTAATATATATACTAGTACCAAAACTAAAGCCTTTGGTTTCATTTAAGTAGTTTGTATCTCGAAAGGATGCGTTGTTCATGAGATATTAGCCAATAATCTCATACGAAATTGGCTCAAGGCTAGCGCGAAATATTACCTTCTCGCTCCCATGTATCAAGTATCAAATCATATTCATACAAAAGTGTAACAATAATAGATAGATAAAAGTGTACCACATATTCAGTAGCAAAACGTACGTGCTATTAAGTAAATTTTGCAGATCTTTGCGATCAAGAATTTTATATTAAAAATTCTATAGTTTAGTTGAATAATACATTTGGTAGCGATACACGTCATAATATATTAGATTTAAAATCAAATTATGGCACTTCAACTAGATATTTGTACTTTAAAAGATCGGTATTACCTAAATGATGTTCTATATCCCGATAATGGTTTGCATATCTTCCCAAAGCGTACTCAAAGACTTTCTAGTTTTGAAATTTTTTGGTAATTACTAGATACATTCTTGAGGAAAATTAATCGACATTTCGAAGATTAATATCAGACTAGTTGTTATTATTGTTAAAATTTGCACCTGAATAAGTTTTAAGCTGATTCTAGTTTGAAAAATGGTCATTTTTTTGCATAGTTGTAGTAGTGGCTAAATTGGTGGCGATAAAATTAGTATATATATATATATACTTGTAATTAGTCAAGATTTCGATGATTAACATTTGAAAAGTTGTTATGACCGTATACTTTAGTTGCTAACTATTGCATCTGAGTAAGTTTAAACTTTCGTCTAGTTTAAAAATTGGAAATTTTATTGCAATAAAATTAAGTGGTGCTATCAATAAATTGGAATCCATTTCAAAAACATTGAATACTCAACACATTTAGTATAGTATTGCATCTTTTGTTGGCTTCTCTCGTAAGTTTGTAGCTGAGAAAGTAACACTCGTCAAATCAGCTCGTGTAGTTTTTCAAAATTAATTTGAAATTGATTGTTAGATCTCGTAAATACACGCAATTAAGATCTAGATCGCACACAGAAGCTTGAACGTCTTTTGAGCCATTTTTTTGGGTGAAACTAACGCGAAGAAAACAATCTTGGGTGTTAACCATCGGCCAAGCTTTACGGCAAGATGGCGATGACGTAATTCACGAATAAATTGATGAATAATTAGTGTGGCAAAATCCCGTTTGCATGTATATGTCATCTCAGACTAGACAATTATATGATACTGGTCCAAAGTTGATTGCTTCATTTTGAAAATCAATATATCATTACAAAAAATGAAACTTCAGATCGAGTTTTTGATAGTTGGAATTTTGGAAACTTTAAATTTTGAGGTCAATTACCAATTTAATCCCCCCTGAATTTTTTACATATATGAAAATAATCTTTCTGTTTCGAAAATTGATGTTTGTGAAGTAATTTTCATATAAAAATCTTAGTATTTTTATTTCGTATCGGAACTATGTATCCGACACGAGAAAGTTGAACGAAGGACAATTTTTTCGAAGCGAAATACATACAGCGCCACTAGTCGTGTAATTTTTCACGAGTCAAAAGAAATAGACTTTGTGGTACTAAGATCAATTTGGTGCTACAAGAAAATATCTGGTGTTGTTTTTACACGAGGTCTATGTTGATTTACGTATAACATCGCTTGAATATTAGTAGCATCCTCGCCCTAAGATTTCGAACTGCGCCCAGAGATAGCTATGAGATAGCTATGGCAGCTATGGCATATGCCATAGCTATCTCTGACCCACATGACATAAAATTTAATTAATTCAACATAAACGAGAATCGATAACGATTTACCTTTAATAATCCGGAGATGAAACATAAATTTCATAAATTACATAAATTACATTAATTTCATAAATTACATAAATTACATAAATTAGTCATTATTCCTTCGTTTAACAACGGATCATAAAACTTTAAAATTGAAAGGATTAAATTATAATAAATTTGAATGATTCAACTTTGATTCAATTAATTTATTATTATTGGTAACACCAATAATGCATGATTTTATTTTATAATGATGTTTGTTAATTATAATTCCCGTCCGATTATATAAATACATATACACTAAAGAAGAAAGTATATACTTATAAATAAAGCAGAAATGTGCTATATCGGATATAAGAAACACAAAAACACAAGCGTCACAATAATTAAACTTTAATTTGAATCGTATCATTTAACATTGGATAAAAATCATGGGTTTTGATTGTATTATACAATTATATTTAAGCGTGTAATTTATTTAATATAAACGATTTAAACATAAAAAGTGGTCTGATTTTTATTTATGTATTTATATTTATTTTTTCTTCTGTTGCGGCCACGCACGGTTAAGTTTAATTTTTATGGCCATGCACGCCCCTACCCTGGGGAATTATATAGCGGGTTTAATACGGTTAATCGTATACATTGCATACATATATACATACAAGCATACATACATACATACATACATACATACATACATACATACTGTATTGTATACTATTCAATTGGCATATGGAATAAATCGCTTTCTATTTTATTTTATTTCCTACTCTTTTTCTTTCCTGGTTACATTTACAAATTCATTCTTATTTATATTTTTTTTCTTTCTTATATCAACTTCTTTTCAATTATCCAACGAGTTGGTCAATATGTCTTATGAAACATTATTAGGAATTAATAGTAATAATAATAATAATAATAGTAATAATAGTAATTCCGATGCTTATATAAATGATTATAATCAACAACCACCACCACCACCACCACCTCCCTTGAATAATCAATTTGATTTTGAAAATACTGACGATTTTTTATATTCAATTAGTAGTGTTTTGCCAACAAATTCAACGAGTAACTTTAACAATTTTAATAATTTAGATTCAAATTACAATATTAATAATTTAATTTATTCTCCTTTATCTTCGAACGAAGATGATTTTATTATACAACAACAACAATTGAGTGATAATAATTTGGTCAATAATGATGATGATAATAATAATGATAATAATAATAATAATAATATTAATAATGGTAATAATAATATCAATATTAATGATAATTTTGAAATTGAAGATCAACAACGTTCAAGTTCAACTACTTCAACAGAACAAATTAGTCCGATATCAAATTCAAGCAATTATACATCTCCAGAACCTCCAATAGAGAAAATTTCAAAACCAATTAATAATATTAAAAAACCGTCTAAAATTACTAAAACCACCAAAAATAAAACTACTCATAATATGATTGAAAAGAAATATAGAACTAATATTAATTCAAAAATATTAGCCTTGAGAGATGCTGTTCCAAGCTTAAGAATAGCTGCTGGTTGTAATGATTTAACTATTGCCGATTTAGAAGGTTTAACTCCTGCTTCAAAATTAAATAAAGCAAGCGTATTAACTAAAGCAACTGAATATATTAAACATTTGGAAAATAAAAATGAAATTTTGAAGAATCAAAATTCAGAATTGATTAGAATTATACAACAAGCAAATTTAAGTGTTCCACAACAAGTTCAACAAGTTCAACAACAACAACAACAACAACAACTTCCTTCAAGAGAATGTGGTTTTTATCCACCTCAACAACATTTCAATACTACTTTACAACAAAGTCAATCAACATCAGAATCACCACAACAATCTCAACAAAGTGGTAAAGGTCCTAATAAATTATTACTTGGTGGAATGGCTGCTGTTATGGCTACTTCATTATTTGGAGGTAGTGGAGAAAATGATTTCAAAAGTTTATCAAGTATTCCATTTGTTCCATTTTTACCAGTATATCAATTTTGGAAAATAACTAAAATAATATTAATATTATCAGCATTGGCTAGTATATTAATAGAATTCAAGAAAGTGACAAATAAATCAAAGAAAAATAAACCTGCAAATCCTTTAGAATTTTTAAATTTCATTTTAATTGTCATGGGTTTTAAATTACCAAATATATTGACAAAAGAGAAACAAGATGATATATTATACACGTTAACTAATGGTCAAGGTGATTACAAAACATTAATTTCACAATATTTTTATTTATACAGTTGTGAGTTAAAATTTGAAAGTACTTTTTTACTTTTATTAATTGCAGCTATCCTTAAACAAAAATATAAATTTGCATCACCTATTATATCTCATGCAATGAATTTAAAAGCAAACTTAATTACAAATTTAAAATATAATGGTGAATCAAAGGATTTAATTAAATTGAATCAATTAATTGGTAAAATTGATGGTATTGCTTTATTTGGAGATAAAAATTTAATAACCAGATTCGTTAATATTTTTAATGGATTGTCAATTAATTACAATGTTTCAAATGATGTTAATTTTGTTAAATATGTTGATTATTTTCAAAATAGTAAAAATTGTTTTGAATTGATTGTAAATTTCAGAATTTTAAATATACTTGATAGTTTAACCATAAATTATTTATCCAATTTTAAAAAAGAATCAAAATCAATTTATATAGATTTGAAAATATTAGATATTTTCAGTCTGGATTTAATAATCAAGAAAGAAATTGATTTATTTAAAGCTATACTTGTTGAAAATAATTCACATTATTTACTTGAAGAATTAAAATCAAGAGTAGAAACAGATTTGGAAAGTTTTAAAATTGAAGAAGAAGAAGAAGAAGAAGAAGAAGAAGAAGAAGAAGAGGATGAAAATCATTCTTTAAAACCTTATAAAAGTTTAATTTCCAGTTTAAATTTGATTGACAAATCAGAATTTATCGTTGTTGTATGTTCATCAATTTTATATTATTATCAAAATGATGAAATTGAAAAAGTTGTAAAATTGCTCAATTATATTAATCTTTCAGATTCAGCAAATATTGATTTAATTTCATTTACTGCATTGTATAAACTAGTGAATATTTTAAAAATTCAAGATAATCAAGTATTAGATAATATAATTAAATATTTAAGAAGATGGTTAAATTATAAATTATTACCGAATGAATTAAATGAAATATTGATTAAGAATGTAGTTAAAAAAGGTATGATTTTGAATGGTATTGATTTAGTTGAAAATGACGATGACGATGATGATGATGATGATGATGATGATGATGATGATGATGAATAATTATGGTATTTTTTTTAGTTCTTTTTTTTTTTGGGATAGTTGTATTGTATATATTTATAAATATTTATATCATTTATTGTGACATCAAAATCTCTTTGAGTTGGTGGGTAATCAATTTATCATTCCATATACAAATTACACAAAACCGAAAAACCAAAAACTAGAAAAAAAAAAAACAAAAAAAACAAAAATAGAAAATAAAAATTATCAACAAATATTCAAAAGAATAACCAACCAACATATTGATAACCACTTAATATTAGCAGAGTATTAGTATTGCATTATCATATTTTCACTATTATAATACTCATTATCAATTGATCTAACTTAATTTATTTTCAGTGCAAAAAAAAAGTAGAATATCGCAAGGCTTTATAAATCTTGTTCAAATGATTTATTATGTCTAATATACCAAATATTCAAAATTTATCATTAACAAATCTGAATAATATATCAAAACAACCACCAAACAAAAAAAAAACAGCTAATGATTATCAGTTTGGTTCTAAAATTGGTGAAGGTTCATATTCAACTGTATATTCTGCCATAGATAAATTTTCAAATAAAACGTTTGCAATAAAAGTATTAAGTAAAAAACATATAGTTAAAGAAGATAAAATTAAATATGTAAATATTGAAAAACGAACATTACATAGATTAGGTCAACAACATCCAGGTATAGTTCAATTATATTATACTTTTCAAGATGAATCTTCATTATTTTTTGTTTTAGATTTTGCTGAATATGGTGAATTATTATCAATAATTAGAAAATTTGGATCTCTAAGTGAACAAGTTTCAAAATTTTATATGTTGCAAATATTAGATGCGGTTAAATTTATTCATTCAAAAGGTATAATTCATCGAGATTTAAAACCAGAAAATATTTTAGTAGGGCATGATTTTAATTTAAAAATTACAGATTTTGGTGCTGCCAAATTATTAGGAAATGATGAAATTTTAATTAATGATGAAAAAATAAATTATAATAATATTGATATATCAAGTGAATCTAAATCTCATGGTTCATTTGTAGGAACTGCTGAATATGTATCACCAGAATTATTAAAATATAATATATGTGGATTTGAATGTGATATTTGGGCAATTGGTTGTATACTATATCAATTTTTTCATGGAATTCCACCATTTAAAGGTTCAACTGAATATTTAACATTTGAAAAAATTATAAATGTTGATTTTACGATTAAACTGAATCCACCATTACCTATTGATGTTGTTAAAATTATTAAATCAACATTAGTCTTTGATTTACAAGAAAGATGGACTTTGGATCAAATAATGCTTTCTAAATGGTTTAATGATGTTCCATGGAATGATTTAAATTATATTTGGCATAGAAAAGTTCCAAGATTTGAACCATATGGAATTAATTCACATGGTTCAAATGGTCAACCTCCATTATTGAAAAATGGATCAACGAGAAATATGAATAAATCAAATTCATATCAACAATTACAACAAATTCAAAATAATTCAGATTTAAATTTTATTCCTACATTAGCTGCTAAAAAATCATTTAAACCTCCAACTACAATTAAAAAGAATATAAATGGAAATTCAGGAAATATAGTATCAAATACAACAAATTATAATTCAAATTTTCAAGTTCAAGTCCCCCCACAACAACAGATATCACCAAGGAAGCCAATACCACAACAACAAGTCAATTATACAAATGGGCACTCAATAAGAGTACTGCCCCAACAACCACCAATGGCTCAGCAAGTAAAACCTCAGCAATTACAACAACAAAATTCATATATTAAATCACAAATACAAACTAAACAAGTACAATCTAAACCACATGTACAACCACCACCTCCACCACAGCAACCAGTTGCCTCAAAACCAAGTCAACAATCAAAACCTATAAATGTTGTACCAGAAAATAACACTACAACAACAGCAGCAGCAGCAGCAGCAGCATTTGCCAATACTCAAGTACATAAACCTAAAAATTCATCACCAGTAATAAAACAAGAACCACGTAAAAATACAAATGCTATCAAATTTAAAGAAATTTCAAGTTTATTAAATTCTAATGAAAAAATTTTAAAAATGGATACAATTTATAGACTGATTTTACCATCTACAAAATGTAAAAACACATCTAAAACACTAGATGATTCAATACTAGATCACCTAATTTCAACAAATGAATCACAATTGATTAAAAATACAAAAATTGTAATTACTGTAATTACAAATTTTGCAAGAGTATTCTTCATAGATATAAATTTAAATGTTATGTTAATTGATTTAAAATCAAATAAGGGCAATGATTATTCAATGTATGATTATGAATTCGAAACTTCCGTAAATGATGAAGGAGAAATTATAAATAATAATGCATATGGATGGTTAATAATTGAATTAATTAAAGATGGAGGTGATTTATTATTTCTTAGACGAATAAAAGAAACTGAAAGTAAATTAATTGATGATATTAAAGTAATTGATAAAAATAATGAAGAAATTATAATTGGACAAAATCATGGATGGATTGATTGTCTATTAATAGCAAGAGAAATAAGTATTGAAGAAGAACAAAATAAAAAACAACAAAATAAGACCAAAACAAAACAATCAATGACAAAAAGAAAATCATCAAGCAAATCAGTTAAACAACAACAGCCACAACCACAACGTAAAAATTCAACAAAGAGTAAATTTGCATATGCGGCAGCAGCAGCAGCTGGAATTCATCAAAAATGAATGCCTAAGGATGCAACAATACAGAGTTATAGAAAATTAATCAAAAATGATATACATTATAGTACTATATACAAAGTTATTCATTATTATATGCAATTTTTTTAAATAATTTAAACCAATCTTGATATAAACATTTATCATTTAAGACTTGAATAGTTTGATCTCTTATAATATTTTCAATTGTTTCTTCATTTTTAACCCATCTTGTTATATTATTATATAATTCATTCTTTTCATTTTGAGATTTTTGATAATCTTTGTATGCATATGGATTAGTTCTCAAATCAAATTGATTATAATCTAGTTTGATCTGTTCATCTGTATGCTTTAAATTATTTGTAAAATCTTTACAATAATGTAGAACTTGCAGTCTTAATTTCCATTGAGGTATAATTTCATTCTCAAAATAAGATTGACAATTCTTGAGTGATATTTCATTCAAATGAGGTTTAATTGAATCATCAGTTAAATGTCTTGAATATTCTAAAAATCGTTTAATTCTAATTGGAGATATACAATTATTGGGTGTTAATAAATTGTCTGGTATACTATTATTACTCTCTTTGTCTTCAATTATTGATTGTTGTTTAAGTAACATCTGGTGGCATTCAGTGGCGATTCGTATAAATATGTTTCAGATTCGAACGGTAAAAAAAAAAAAAAAAAAAAAAAAAGTATACCAAATAAAAAATGATTCAGTTGGAAATCAATGAAAATGCCAGTAAATATTTATTTATATCAGTAATAGAGTATTATATAAGGAAGGAGTTATTGCCATTATTAACAACTGTTAATAATCATCATATTATATTGAAACATCAATTTAACTGTTTATTAGATTTATTATTTAATGAGAAGAAGACCGAATTATACAAGGCAGATCATAATATAATCAATGAATTTAATATAAAACAAGTTTCAAAAATTGATTTGGTGGTTAGTTTATTAAATGGGAATAAAGAATTAAAATTACCAAAAGTTACAACATTTGATATAATTGAAAAGTTAAATAATAATCAACAATTTAATCAAGACATCAATATAGTTGAAGAAAATATATTAAATAAATTACTTTTATTATTTCATGAAATATTCAATTTTTATTCAAATTTCAAATTAGAAGATATAAATTCTTATATTAGTCAATTTATAATAACCGAGAGTAATAATTCATCACAATTTGATTCAATTTTAAATTATTTAGGTACTAAAAATGTTGATCTAGATGGTTTTTACCAATCATTTTGTTCATTATTAAATTTCCAACTTAAATTATTAACTAATGATTATGACGATAACTCAAATGATTTAGAAATTAATAAATTTAGAGAATTGGGTAATAATTTAATGTCAAATCAAGCTTATGCTCAAGCTATAAAGATTTATACTGATGCTTTAAATTTATATTCTACAACTATCAATTTAAAGAAATTTCCTCAATTATATACAAATAGATCAATTTCATTTATTGGTTTAAATTGTGTACCTGAAGCTATAAATGATTTAAATTCTGCTTTAATTTTAGATAGATGTTTTACACCAGCTTGGACTCAATTAGGTTATTGTCATTTATATATGGGTAATGCATTAATTGCATTAAATTGTTATTTAATTGCCCTTAAAACTACCGTTGGTGAAATTTATCCAATTGAAAATTTTCCAAAACATTTAATTGATGATTTTAAACAAAATAAGTTGAAATTAATTTTACCTCAATTTATTCAAAGATTAAGTCAAGCTATTGCATTAACTGAAAAAAGATCATATCAACAAAATGAACCAGAAGATAAAATAAAAAAAATTGTTAGTGAAGTTATAAGAATTTTAGCTCATTTAAGAGCAATTAGTTCTGATCAAGATCGTGATTTTTTTACTTATTTGCCAGTTTATAGAGATTCAAATTTAAGAACCTTAAGTGAAAGATCAAATCTTATTAGACCAAATATTTTAACTTCAGAAGTTTCACAAAATATGTTAACAAGAAATAGTTTACAAGTTTCTGAAATTAGTCCAGTAACAAACACTACAACAACGACAAATAATGAACAACAAACTAATGAACCAAGAACTAATGAAACAAGAACTACAAATACTGATGGTGGTGATAGATCTACTGTTGATATAATTATGGGAATGATGAATGGTGGTGAGAATAATAATAATAATGGTAGTAATAATAATAATATCACTAATAATAATAGTAATAATAACAATAATAATGAAGGTAATTCAAACGTATTTGAATTGTTCAGAAATTTCATTTCTGAAAATAGAAATGGTCAGGGTGGTCAGGGTCCAAATGAAACTACAAATCCAGATGGTGGTATAATGAGAGATATATTTGGAGGTAATTTTCCACAAAATTTAATACAAGGTATTGAAAGAATGGCAAATAGTGGAAATGGTAGAGTTATAATTAATGGAAGAGAAGTTTATCCACCAAGACAAACTACTCAAAATTCAAATACGAATACAAATCAACAACCACAAAATCGAGAAGTACAAAATCAAGAAGAACAAAATCAAGATCGAAATCAAACTCAAGATTCAAATCAAAGATCTGGAGATGATGTAGAAATGGGAGAATTGGACTAACTGCATTCTTTATTATAATATACAAATCTCCAATCTAATTTTTATCTTTTTTGGATTTCTTATCCTTTTTATCTTTCTTTTCCTTTTTATCCTTTTTATCCTTCTTTTCTTTTTTATCTTTCTTCAGTTTTTTACTTGATTCTTCATCATCATCATCATCTTCTTCTTCTCTTTTTCTCTTTTTCTCTTTTTTATCTTTTTTGTCTTTCTTTTCCTTTTTATTCTTTTTGTCCTTCTTTTCTTTCTTTTCTTCAACAACTTCTTCAGTTTCACTTTCTTCATCATCTGAGTCTATTTTATCATTATCATTTATTTTTGGAGCATCAGCATCAGCATTGTAAGCTCTTGCTTCACTTATATCAATTTTCTTTTGTTGTCTATTTATTTTTGTTGTCGTTCTTAAATCTCTGCCTTCTAATTGACTTAATCTATTTTCAACTTTTGATCTATTTTCTAATCCAAAACTTTCATCTTCATCATCTCTTTCTTCATCAAAACAATCATATCTTAATGAAATAGCAGCTTTTGCAGCTAAAACTCTTGCTATTCTACCTTTATTTTTACCAGTTGCTTGACCAACTAATGAAGCATGATATAATATACCATATTTTGGAGTATCATGTTTTGTTTTTAAAGCTCTAAATAAAGCCTTTTCAGCACCTAAAATTTGAATTGTTGAAGCTGGAGCTTTTGCTAATGACGTTAATGAACCAGCATGAGCAATTAATCTAGCTCCAATTGAATGACCTACTATTGCACTTAAATTTGGAGCTATAGCGGTCATTCTACTTTGTAAATAATCTGATAATTGTACTCTATATTCTGCAAAGTCAATAATTTGTTCAGCTAAAGATTTAATATTATTTAAATCATCATCAGTTATTTCTGTACCCATTGATATTTCAGCAGCTTGTTTAACTTTTTCTTCCAATTCTTCTGGTAAAATTTTTGATAAATCTGTAGTTGAAGCATTTGATCTAATACCCATATGTAAAATAATTCTTGCATAAGCAACTGAATCAGTAATCATTTTAGCTAATTCAGGAAAATGCCAACCATACCATTCTTTACATCTCATTGCATAAGTATTTAATTCTTTATCTAAATCATCTAATAAAGCAATTGCTTGAATTATCATTGTATCAACTTTATCAGCAGAAAATTTTAATTTATGTCTACCAATTGAATGAGCTAAACCTAAAGACATTTGATTTAAAATTTTATCATTTAAACCAGGTAATAAATCTGGTAAAAAATTTTTAATAGCTCTATGTAAATCCAAAGAAGCAGCATCAGAAATAACTTGAAAATTTAAACCTAATTTATTAATTGAATTACCTAATTTTGTTTCTGAAACAATTAAAGTCGATTTTTTATCATCTTTTGAATGATTTGATAAAAAATTTTTAAGATTTTCAGAAACTTTACCTTCTATAATTGAATTAATTTCTTCTAACGCAGAACTTGCATTTGAAAATTTTTCAAAACCTGTTATTTTAAATTGATTTGAAACTTTATCTAAAGTATTTAAATCTTCAATTAAAGATGAAGATTTATGAACTTTTTTATCAGAAGCTTTTAATAAAGCATAACCAGCAGCAGTTTCAGTTAATACATAAGCCATAGTTGATTTTGTATATATATGTATATGTATATGTATATGAGTGAAGGGAGGGGTGGTGGTAGTGTTCAGTTGGTTATTGATTAAGTTAAACTGATAAGAATAGAATAATAAAATTGAAAAATTTTAATGAGATGAGACTTGAAAAATTACAAATGTTAGTACCTGCATACAATATTTTGCAGCTGGTAGCGCTTTAGTAGGATTCAACTACCACTACTATTATTATTACTATTTCTATTTCTATATACTACTGTATTATCGTTATGAGTTTAATAAGTGAATAGTGAATAACTTACAAGTGATAATAGAAGTAAAATATTACAAATGTTAAAACCTGCATATAAATATTTTGCAGCTGGTAGCGCTTTACTAGGTATTCAACTACCAATACTATTACTATTACTATTTCTACATCTATATTTATACCTATATACTGCTGTATTATTGTAATGAGTTTATTAAGTGAGTACTGAATATATTACAAATGATAATAGTAGTAAAATATTACAAATGTTAGTACCTGCATACAAACATTTTGCAGCTGGTAGCGCTTTAGATATTCAACTTTGTTTATTTTACTATTACTAATTCTATATCTATAATTATATCTATCTACTGCTGTATTATTGTAATGAGTTTATTAAGTGAGTAGTGAATATATTACAAGTGATAATAGTAGTAAAATATTACAAATGCTAGTACCTGCATACAAACATTTTGCAGCTGGTAGCGCTTTAGTAGATATTCAACTTTGTTTATTTTACTATTGGTAGACATTTTAACTCATTGTGTACCTTTACCATCTATTCCTATTTATTATACTGATTAATTGTAAACCAGTGCTAATAAATTATGATCATATATATATAGTTTAATATGTTATTAGTAAGTAAGATAGAAGAAATTGTAGTACTAATAATGATAGTACTGTAATATATTAATACTGTATGGTTTGTTTTTATCACCATACGCGTTTTTCAATTTCAAATTAAAAATAAATGCGACATTAAGAATACTGAATATTTCATTTATTCACTTTAACCGTGTTTTACTTTACATATCTAAATGGATGATAATAAATCATTTATAAAAAAGAAAAGGAAAGAAGATGTTGAATCAATAAAACCAATTAAAAAAATTAAAAAACAATCTTATTTTACTCCAATTAATAATTTAACGAATTATAATCAATTTAATAATAATAACAACCATGATAATTTGAAAAAAACAACTCCAGTTAACATTAAACCTTTTGAATCTGTTGATACAAATACTTTGAATAATAAAATCAAACCAGTAGAAGAAATACCTAAAAGTTTAGTTATTCAAAAAAATTTTAAAGAATTAAATATTGTGCCTGATGGTTCAGATGATAGTTTTGATGGCATTAAATGGAAAGAAAGTCCATCTAATAAAGAAAATAAATATTCACAACCAAACAAACAAATTGATATATTACCTGCTTCGTCACCTTTAAAAAATATAAAATCAAATAGGAATAATTTATTATTACCAGAGAATTCTACAACTACTGTACTATCAAAATATGGTAGTAATTTTAGAAATGTTTCAGTTGCAATTACTCCAAGAATAAATAAAACTTATTCCGATTTAAGTTTTACTGAAAGTAAATACAAAAAATTTTCATCATCACAACCGTCTCCTACTTTGCAACGTGCAAAATCTGGTGGTATACTTCATAATGTTTCAGATTCATTTCAAAATAGTTTAAATACTTGGATTCATAAATTTGAGAAAGACCCAGAAGATCAAATAAAATTACAACTGTCTCCAGTTAATACATCAAATTCAGATGATCCATTTACTGATGATGATTTGGAAATTATAGAAGCAATGAATCTGGCAAATTTAACAAAACCTAAATCTGAACAAGTGGAAAATGAATCATCTGATCCATTTTCAGATGATGATGATGATGATCCAGAATTGTTAAATATATTGAACAAAAGTAAAAATACAATAAAAATAGAACCAGATAGTGATAATTTTTCAAAAGAGGCAGAGGAATCATTAAACTTTCTATTTAAAAGATCCATGTTTAAAAGATATAAAATTTTAAACATTATATCTCAAAACTTTAAACACAATAAAAAACAGTTAATCCTAGATATTGTTGATGGTGATGAAAAAAAAAGTAAATTGATTGTAAGAGATGAAAACACTTTGTTACCCTTCAATATTGGGGATATTATCCATTTAATTATAACAAATGAACACAATCCACATCTAGTAGATGACTCAAATAATTTTCTAATATGGAATCCAGATATTTTATTATCAGCAACTACAATTTCTCAACAAATTGGTTGCTCTAGGAAAACAGTTTTGATGTCAAGATATAAATTTCCTGGAGTTTACTCAATTCCTTTAATTGTTGGAGAAATTGTGCATTTCATTTTTCAAGAATGTTTAGCAGATGAAAATTGGGATATTTCATTTATGAATAATTTAGCAGATTCAATGATTGATAATTATTTATTACATTTATTTAGTATAAATGAAACTAAAGAAAAAGTAAAAGAAGAAATTAATAAACATCTACCGTATTTAAAAACTTGGTTTCAAAAGTATTATAAAAAGCAATTAAATTCAAGTAATTACATCGATCAATTTCCATCAAAAGAAAAGATAATGTTTGCATTAGAAGAAGCTTTAGATATCGAAGAGGATATTAAGTCACCTATGTTTGGTATGAAAGGTAAAGTTGATGCTACAATTACTGCTAAATTTTTGAATAACAATATGAAAGGTAAATATTTAATTCCAATGGAAATAAAAACGGGTAAGGAATATATTGAACATTATGCACAAGCATCTTTATATTCATTGTTATACAAAGATCGTTACGATTTAGATATTGATTCATTTTTATTAGTTTACACTAAAGAACAATTGACTAAAAAATGTAATATTAAATTTCAAGATATCAAGAGTTTAATTCATATTAGAAATGTTATATCACAACATTTTAAATCAAATATCAGTTTACCTCCTGTAGTAAAGAATTCACAATGTGAAAGATGTAATGTTCAGACTGCATGTATGACAACAAATCTATTATTAGAGAATGGGAATCAAAATGATTGGTGTTCTGATTTAAATTTCAATAAAGTAATGCAAGATATCAAAGACAATGAAAACTATAGTTTATTTTTCAGTTCATGGGATAAACTATTATCGCAAGAAGAACTGTTTTTGAGAACTAAGAATCAGCAATTATGGTTAGTAGACCCTAAAAAACGTGAAGGTACATGTTTGGAAAATTTGAAAATTGTAGATTCAAATGATAATAAAACATCTGTAATTACTATGACAACAGGTCATGGCGATTTAAATGGAAAGAGTTTTTTATATACTTTTGAAAAGAAAGATTCAGTAAATTTTTTACATACCCAATTTAATGAAGGTGATAGAGTGATTGTAAGTGATGAAGATGGTCATTTTGCAATAACCAATGCTTTGATTAAGCACATTTCAAAACAAAAGATTATAATATCAACTCGAAGAAGGATTCTAACTCATGATTGTAAATTAGATACTTACAAAGAAACAAATAATCAAGTTCATCAAGGTGTTTTAAGAAAATCTATTCAAGCTATTGATAATAAAAAGTCATTTCGTATTGATAAAGATGAAATGTTTTATGGTATGGGGTTAGCTAGATTTAATTTGTTGAATTTATTCTTACCAGGAGGAGATTCAAATACTAGAAGATTAGTTGTTGATTTGGATAAACCAAAATTTTCGACAAATACTTCAATTAAGACTGTAAGTAAATTAAATTTAGATCAAAATCAAGCAATAATCAAATCTTGTCAAGTACAAGATTATTTGTTGATTATTGGTATGCCTGGTACGGGTAAAACCAGTGTAATAGCAGAATTAATAAAAATATTAATTGCACAAGGTAAATCAATATTAATTACAAGTTATACAAATACAGCAGTTGATAATATTTTAATCAAATTAAAGAAAATGAATATTGACTTTTTACGAATTGGATATCCATTAAGAACTCATCCAGATATTCATGAATACATACCAGGTTATAAACAAGAAATTAGTGATTATTTTCAAACATACATGCTGCCACAAATTGTTGCAACTACTTGTTTAGGAGTGACCGATACGTGTTTTAATTTAAGGAATAAATTTGATTATTGTATAGTTGATGAAGCTTCTCAAATTTCATTACCCATAAATTTAGGACCATTAAGATTTGCTGATAAATTCATTATGGTTGGTGATCATTACCAATTACCTCCATTAGTTTTGCATCAAGATTCAAGAGTTAAAAAAGGATTAGGTCGATCATTATTTAAACTATTAGCCGAGACTCATCCAGAATCTGTTTGTGAATTAACATATCAATATAGAATGTGTGATGATATAATGCAATTATCAAATATATTAGTTTATGAAAATAAACTCAAATGTGGTTCCAAAAAGGTTGCAAATCAAAGTCTAACTATTCCTAAGGATTATTTAACAACAATAAGTGATGGGATACCAAAAAGTTTAAGATGGATGGATGATATAATTAAACCATACAATAAAGTCTTATTTTTAGATCATGATTTATTAGATGCTAAAGAAATTCAAATTGGAGAGGCAATAAAAAATCCCACAGAAGCATTTCTTATTCAACAAATTGTTAAAACATTGGTATTGTCTGGAGTTGAAGAAAAACATATTGGTGTGATGTCATATTATAGATCACAATTAAATTTATTGAAAAAATTATTATCATCAAAGACTGAGATTGAGACTTTAACTGCTGATCAATATCAAGGAAAAGATAAACAATGTATAATAATATCGTTGGTTCGTTCGAATGATAAAAAAGTTGCAGGAGAGCTATTAAAAGAATGGAGAAGATTGAATGTTGCAATAACAAGAGCAAAATCAAAACTAATAATACTTGGATCAAGAACAACACTATCAAATAACAATGTTACAAAAATTTTTATAGATTTTATTGATTCAAAGGGATGGTATTATAAATTACCATTAAATGGTGATAAATTGTATAACCTCCCTCAATCAGTAAATTCGTCACCTATTAAATCTCAAAAGAGGGAATCAAGAATAATGAAGAATAAAGTTGTATTAAAAAATATAATTGATGAACTAAATACATGATTTAAATTGCAAAAAAATGAAACTCAAAATTTCCTCTTCTAAAATTGAATTGACCATTAAAATTTTGATTATTATTGTTATTTTGCTCATTTTCGTTATTATTTTCATTTCTATTATTACCTCTCATTCTTCTAATTTGTCTAATTACATTTTGAATGAAAAATACAACAAAAAATAAAAATGTCAAAGCAATAACTAAATAATCACCAATATCATAATCTTCAACATAATTATCATTATATGAAGTACCTTGATGATGATCATCAGCTCTTGATGGTAACTTTTTCTCCACAGGTTTTTTGTTTTCATGTTGTTTTTTACCTAATTTTTTAAATGCTTTTAGCCAACCATTTTCATTTGACTGTTTGAATTTTTTCTTATTAAATAAATATTTAAATCTTAATCTTAATAATGCCCAATTAATATGAGCTTTACTATATGCGTGTCTATAGTTTCTACTCAAATCTACTCGTTCCTTGTATTGCAAACTATTATCATAATGTCTCTTTGCAAGAAAATAATCTATTGAGTTATTTATTAAATCACCACCATGCCCATACTCATACATTTCACCCAATTTGTATGATCCATGAGACGAATGTTTATCACTTGCTATTCGATAATAATTAAAGGCTTTGTTATAGTCTGAAAAGTTGAGGTATAAGTCTCCCAATAATATAGTTGCATCAATATTTCCTTGCTTTGAAGCACGTTCAAGGTATTTCATACATAGTTCAATTCTATCGGTTGAAAATTCTATCTTAGGTTTAGATGCAAAAGGTAAAGGTAGTAAGGGTTGTAATTGAAATAGTAAATACGCAGTTGATATTTGAGCTTGTTCAAAACCTTGCTCAGCACCAATTGCATAACCAATTAAAGAATTCTTAAAATTACCTTGAACCAACTGATCAAATGCATATTTTAAATGTGGAGCATAAAAATCTGTCAATCTTGAAATAAAAGTTCGATAATAATAAACTATGTTTGAACATTTTATATCTAAATCTTGTTGGATTTGAATATTTAATCCACTTTGAAAATAATCAGATAAGTGGTATAATGCTTCAGTATTTCCATAATAAACAGCATTCTTCATATAACTATAAATATTTTTACCATGTTCAGATTTATGTGGATCACCATGTAATTTGGTTAATAATAAAGCAATATTTAAATTTGCTATTGCAGATTTCTTTTTAACTGCTTCAGCATAATAGTTCATTGCTTTTGAATAATTTGCTGGCTTGATTAGTCCATCTTCCTCAATTTTTCCTAAATAAACATAAGCTTCAGCACTTGGAAGTATTTTAGTTGAAAGATTTAAAAATTTTTGCGCTTTATTATAATCTTGATCAACTCCTAAACCTTTGAAATAAAGTCTAGCTAAAGACACTTGACAATAGGACAAAAATATTTTATCAATCGTTTCTAATTTTTCATAATTTCTAGCTCCATAAATCTCTTCTCCTAAATCAACACATTTCTGAAATTCATTAAAAGCTTTTGAATAATTGCTTTTAGCGAAATAATCACCTTTAAAATATTCCATACCTTTATAATAATAATTCATGTATTCGTGATCATTTGCATTAAGTTGTTGCTCTTCAATCTCATTTTTAATGTCGTTAAAAATTTTACTTTGAATTTCAATTGAAGATCCAGTTTCACTCATCTTTGGTCCATATAATCCTCCATTAAAATCTGAAATTCTAATGTTATAATCAGTTTCTTTAATTCTGCCTGTAGGACATTCTCTTAACCAATTATAACCTAAATTTGATAGCCTAGTATAATAAGATAATGCTAAATTACAATTTGACGGAATTCCAATACCTTTAAATAACTTGTAAGCCATTACTAATAATGCATTTTTATCTCCATTTTCCACACCAAATTGATAATATAATAAACCTTTTTCCAAATCGATTGGAAATTCACCGAAAAGACCAGTAGAATGAATAAAACCCAACATAAAATAACCATGACCATTAGGATGAATTTCAATTGATTTTTCATAATAATTTTTAGCTTTTTGATAATTAGTAGGTAACGAAAAATTTCCAAATAGATATAAATCAGCCAATTTTAAATAAGCATCGGAATAACCATAATTAGCATATTGTTCTAATGAAGGTATTATATCATTTAATAATTCATTTGGTGGTGTATTTAATTTATCTATTGTAGTATAATCTTGCAAATTTGAATCGTAGGAGGGTATATATAAGTTATTTTCTATATTATCAATGGTATATAAATAATTGTTATCCGTCGATAAATTGTATAATCTGTTTATTAGTTGAGCATAATCATCATCATTTGCATTAACCACTAGTACTAACAGTAAGCATGTCAATAGTAGTATTCTTAGTAACATTAAATATTTTGGTGATTTTGGTTTTGACACATTTCTGATATTTTTTCATTCACCAATTGATATCAAAACGATCTCGGGATATGGCTATTAGTTTATTAGATAACAATGACAATAATGATGAGTTTCAAGAAAAAGATGAAGCAATATTTAGATCCGCTCCTATGATACTTGTTCAATTTTATGTTACAATTGAATTAGCTAGGGATATGGTTGGTGTTTTAGGAGATTTAGGTATTGTACAATTCAGAGATTTAAATTCAAAATTAACTCCTTTTCAAAGAACTTTTATAAATGAAATTAAATCAATTGATTCTATGATTCAACAATTAAATCATCTATATTCAATTATGTTGAAACAAAATATTATGAAAAAAATTGATATTTATTCACATTTAAAAGCTGATACAAAACCATTACCAACTATATCACAGATGGATGAATTAAAAGTAAAATTAAACAATTCTTATCAAAAAATTACCCAATTAGAGAATTCTTTTATACATTTAGAAAAACAAAGATTAAAATTAATTGAGCATAGATATACATTGAATATATTAAATGACTTTCAAAATTCAGATTTAATTAGATCTAGTTTTGATGAAATTGATGATGAAACTACTCTGCTCACAATTGATAGGTTAGAGCAAGGTATAGATGTTTTTGAAGATGAATACAATGTACTTTCGGGTACTATATCTAAAGAAAAAATACCTATTTTAAGAACCATAATATATAGAATTTCAAAAGGAAATTCTTATTTTAATGAAGTTGAAATAAAAGAAGATGATAAAATTAATGTATTTTTGATTTATGTACATTCAGAAATTTTGAAAAATAAAATTGAAAAAGTAATTGAATCTTTAGATGGTTCAATTTATATAAAAGGTGGTGCGTCACTACCAAATATTAATTTAAGTGATTTAAATACACAAATTCGTGATTATGAAAACATAGTTTTCACTACTAAAAATCAATTAATTGATGAATTGATGTTTTTTCAAGTCAATTATGCAGATTATTTGTACACGGTAAAGAGAGAAAAAATGATTTATGAGACATTGAATAGGTTTGATGAAGATAGTACTAGAAGATGTTTGGTGGGTGAAGGTTGGATACCAACAAGTGATTTTGAATTGATACGTGAAAAATTACATAATTTAATAAGGAAGAAAACAAGACAATTAAATAGAGATAGTGATGAAACTAATAGTTACTCCGAAACCGAAACATCATTTATTTCAATTGATCATACTACAAGTGATAATGAACTTATGGCCGTTGTTAATCAATTAAGTACAAATAGAGTACCACCAACTTTATTCAGATGTAATAAATTTACTCAAGCATTTCAAAATATTATTGATGCTTATGGAATAGCAACATATCAAGAAGTAAATCCTGGTTTAGCCACAATTATAACATTCCCTTTCATGTTTGCCATTATGTTTGGAGATTTAGGTCATGGATTTATAGTACTATTAGCTGCATTATTTTTGATCAAAAATGAAATTTCAATTGGTAATATGCGGAATAGGGACGAAATATTTGATATGGCTTACAATGGTCGTTATATCCTTCTCTTGATGGGATTATTTTCAATGTACACTGGGTTGATATACAATGATTTATTTTCAAAGTCAGTGGCAATATTCCCTAGTGGTTGGAAATTTAATTTCGAAAATTATAAACAAGGTGCCACCATGGTTGCTGAATTAGTAGGAGTTTATCCATTTGGATTAGATTGGATATGGCATGGAACTGAAAATAATTTATTATTTACAAATTCATATAAAATGAAATTATCAGTTTTAATGGGTTATACTCATATGAATTATTCATTGATGTTCAGTTTGGTAAATTATTTATTTTTTAAAAGTAAAGTAGATATAATTGGTAACTTCATACCCGGAATTCTTTTTATGACATCAATTTTTGGATATCTTTCAATATGTATAATTTATAAATGGTCAGTGGATTGGTTGAAAATTGGTCAACAACCTCCTGGTTTATTAAATATGTTGATAAATATGTTTTTAAGTCCTGGCACAATTGAAGAACCTTTATATGCCGGTCAGAAATATATTCAAATCTTCCTCGTATGTATAGCATTGCTATGTATACCACAAATGCTTATTTACAAACCATTGATGCTTATAAGAAATAGAGGTTATAGTCAATTGAGATCATATGAAATACAATTACAAGAAGAAGAACGTGCAATTGAATTGGAGGATGAAATTCAAGAGAATGACTATGCATTTCCTCACGAAATGATTTTATCAACCGTTGATGAAAGTCATGATGAACTGAACGTGGGTGATATAGTTATACACCAAATAATTCATACTATTGAATTTTGTTTAAATGGTATATCCCACACAGCTTCATATTTGAGATTATGGGCATTATCTTTAGCTCATGCTCAATTATCAAGTGTTTTATGGACAATGACAATACAAAATGCATTTGGTAAAACTGGAATTGTTGGAACTTTAGCTACTTTTTTTTTATTTGCAATGTGGTTTACCTTGACTGTTTGTATTTTGATTTTAATGGAAGGTACATCGGCAATGCTACATAGTTTGAGATTACATTGGGTTGAGGCAATGAGTAAATTTTTTGAAGGTGAAGGTTATGCTTTTGAACCTTTTAATTTCAAATCAATAGATATATAAAGAGATTATAATACAGATCTATCTAGATACTATTAATCATTTTTGATTGTTGATATTCTATTCGTTATATTTTAATTAATAATTTGTTTCTTTTGAATATTTGCTCTAATAAAATATTATAAAATATTATGATCTAAACATTTGTCTATCTGACCACTTGTAATTCATAATCTCAAATCTGAGGTTCATTAATCATTTTACCAACCAGAAACTGTCATCGATATTCTAATAATATAAGCTATTAATTAATTCGTCAAAGCATAAAAGCAATCATCTTCGATGAAAAATGTTTCTAACCGACGCAAGTTCTCCACTACGAAACATAAAACACAAAATTTGACAATACAAACATAAAACTTGACCATACGAACAACAAACATTTGCGCGTATCAAATTCATTCTTTATGACACGACATGGTGTTAAATTTAAATTTTACTAAGCCGAAAAACAAACAAACAAACAAACAAGAAAAAAAAAAAAAAAAAAAATAAGAATTGCTGCAAAATTTGCAGCCAAAATAAAAAATAAAAACATAAAATTCACATTACACAAAAGTATAATTCTGTTAGGAGGGAAAAAAATCTTAAGCGGCTTTCAACAATATAATGTATATGAAGAATCATCAATTATAGCAGCAGACTTGTTGTATCCGCATATCGATCTAAGATTGATTACACCTTTGACTGTTTTTATCATTGATCTAATACCTTTTATAATTCGCGACATTGTAATTTGACACGTCAAAAAAATATAAAACTAATCAATAATCGGGTTAAATCCAGAGATATTTATTGATTTTAAGCTATAAATGGCAAAACGTAAAACAGTGGAGTCATAAGCTGACTCAAATTCCACATGTAACATTTTGCACATAAATCTTGTTGCCGCAAGGTTTTAAAATTTATTCAATTATTCTTTTTTACTAAAAGGAAAATCTTAGAGCATGAATTGGGAAGTTTAAAGGAACCTTGAAATACTCATTATGGTTTTGGAAAAACTTAGAGCATGAATTGGGAACTTTAAAGGAACTTTGAAATACTCATTAATGTTTTGGAAAAACTCAAATTGATTTGACGCTGGATATCATTCAACTTGAAGAATATAATATTCTATCGACCAATGTCAACTAAGATCACATTTGAGAGAACAAAGAGGTGTCGTTATAGCAGAATAATTAGATGTGACTAATATAGATTGGAATGGAGCTCCTGATAAACTCTACATGAATTGGTCGAAATTAAATCACCCAAGATACATCGATTATAGATAATTGATCAATATTGGTATGATTAATTTGAAATCAAATATTTTGAAGATTCAAAACCATTTGAAACAACATCTACAGAATGATATCCCATACTACAAATCCAAAAACCACATCAGAGCCTATCAAAGACTTATTACTCAATCATTTGTTCATCAAAAACGTACTAATTTTTGACAATTTTGAAATTATACTGGAGTCACCCAAAATCACCCAAAATCAACAATTCACAACATGATTACGCTCTTTAAATCACCTATTATTAAAAATCCTATAGAATAATACAAAATATACAACAAAAATCAAATTTAAACTTTTTGAAAATAAATAAATATAATAAACAACAATGAAATCATCTAGTATCATCTAAATCAATTTTGTTACCTGAAGTTAACATTCTTTGAACTTCATCTAAAGTCCATGGTCTCAACCTATTTCTCATTTTATTATGTAGCCTCTCTTTAATCAATTCAACTGAACAATTTCTCCGCTCAGCTTCCTCTTCAATAAACTTTATGATTTTTAATCTTGTATGTCTAAATTGTCTCTCCGAAGAACCATGAACTTTTAGCCATTCAGTAACTGTGATATCATAATCTTTCAACTCTTTTTCCAAATTTTTGAAATCATCCCACATTTCAAATAATGTTGTCGCTTGTCTAGATAATCTTTTATTCAAAATTCTTTGCCTTTCTTGTTGTTGTGGTGTTAATGGTATATTTGATACATTTAAACTTTGATTTTCTGGTGACAAAGAATCTGATCTTGGTGGTAAAATTGGCATACTTGGAGATTTTGAATAAAATGATTGTGGTTGTAGTTGATGTGGGAATTGATGATGAGCTTGTTGATGATGTTGCTCTTGGTTCAATTTTGATAATAATTCAATAGTGTTATTTATCCCAAGTTTTATATTCATTTGCTCTTGATTTGATATGAAATTTGACGTTTCGGATAATGACTGTTGAATTAAAGGTAAGGAATTTTTGTTATTGGTGGAGATCAATATAATCAACCCGTTAATTGAATTTTGTATGATTTGAAAGTTTTCTGATTGTTTCTGAAATACATCGGTTTGTTTTTCCACAAATGATATCAATAAGTTTTTAAGATCCAACGACTCTTTTGATAAAGTTTCAAGCTTTTCATTCAATTGAATAATTTTCATATTTAAACTCGTTATCTGAGTCTTTTCATTTGCTATATTATCTGATGATCGATCTGATGATCGGCGGCCAGATGAATCTTCACTTTCCGTATCTTCAGCAATTATCGAATAGACTGAGTTCTTTTGGATTATACTATTCAACTTTCCATTACTCTGAACCTCTTTAATATATTCATCAAATTCTTCGGAATTAAAAATTGCATGGGTAGATATTGCGTTTTGCGGATATTTAAATTTAATGATGATCATATCTTGACACAAACAAATTCTTAACAACGAAATTAACTGCTTGAATTGATTGGAATCATCTAAATTGTTTATAAAAGGGAAAATCTTTCTTGTGAGAGCTTCCGGTGGTTGTATTAAATCTCTTTCGATATGGTAGTCTTCAATTGAGTTGAACCCTGATAATTTAAAAATAAGGTTGAGTGGTAAATTTTTAGGAGAATTTGATTGTAATTTTTCTTTGATTTCAAATGTATGAGTAGTTAAAAGTTTTAATAAATTGATGTCTTTATAATTGAGACCACTTAAACTCAATGCATTTATTGCTGATTTGTGTTGTTGTGAGTATGATATTGCATTAAGTTTATTATTACCCTTTAACAAATAAATCTCATCAAGCAAGTTAATTATGTTTGATTCGTTAAATTCATAAGCTCCATGTTCATCAGCTATATGAAACCTTGAAAATAAATAACATGCTATAGACGAAATTGGACAAAATTCTATCAAATTATTTCTTACTGCCCCATAATATAATTGTTCATTTTCTTCCGTGGTTGTTATGATGAGACCATCGATATTCTTTATCTTTGTTGCATGTAGATCCTTAAGTTTTATCTTTCTTTTCAACAAATTCTTCATTAAAAAACCATGCGTTATATTGAAATCACACATTGTTCTGAAAATTTTATGTTTATTTAAATAACTTTGATCTATACTCTTTGCAACCCATAATGGACGATATAATTTATATAGATCTGACACTTGATAAATATTTTCATCAATGGTAGACGAATCTTCTGAATCACTACTCATGTGGAAACCTAGGAGATCTTAAAATACTAATGAAAATGCTATAAATGAGTTAGTAGATTATAAAATATTAATATAAGATCTTTAATATAAATTAAAGGGTTCAATGTCTTATAAATCTTTGAATTTACGATTTTGTATTAAAGTTTAACTTTGTGTGAAATAACTTTTATTTAGTTGCAATATGAAATATATGAAACAATTATTTGATAAGTTTTGATTGATATGTAATATGTACTATGATTGAGTGAGATTGATATTTTACTTATTCATATATCTCAAAAATGATCTATCTTTATTTCAAAAATTTGAATAAGTTGAATATTTGATTATTACGCAATTTATTATAAAGATATCTTCTTATATTTATTTGATGTAATTGAAATTGTGAACATACGATTTGATAAAGTTAATTTCCAATTGAATATTAATAAATGATAATTATTATTTATGATTATTATTTATGATTATTATTTATGATTATCAGCTAATATTTGAATATAAATTATACAACGTTGTATTATGTATCAATACATGTCATAAAAACTGAAATATAATATTTGGCCCTTTTATATATAATAATTCTATTACTGCCAAATATAATCGATAATTAAAAAAGAAACACTATCAATTAATAGAAATAATCTTTTGATGATAAACTTATGATTGATAAATGATTAGTCCTTGGCAATTTGTATAACTGCATACTTAATTTTGAGTCTTAATTAATCTATTGAAGATTTAGATTAAAAATTCGTCTTGTGAATGATTTCTAAAAAACGTATCAAGTCTTATTAATTATAATTTTGTGGAATGTGATTACACTATTGGACCTATTTAAAATGTAATTAGGTGGTTGATAAAGATTTAAGTAAAATCTTGTATTATTGGACTCTTGATTATAATTCTAGTTACAAACAATGAACAATAGGAAAAAAAAATGATCGTAAATGTAGAATACGTCAATCTATCAGATATATAAACAAACAATCTAAACGAAAGAAAGAAGAAAGAGAAATACTAATTTAATTAATAGCTTGGCAAGATTAAAATTGAAAGTTCATATGATGGATAATGGAAATATAATATGTGTTTGTAATTACAATATTCTAATTACAGATAATTTGTGTAAAGCTTATATGTATAATCAATGAAGTGCATTTTTGGGGTGGCAACAAAAAAACCTGAAATTGAAATTCAAACTTAGCCTATAACTAATAATATAATAATAACACAAATGACATAAAATAAAATACTAAGGAAAATAATAGTTGATTTGAAATGCAAGATGTCAAATGCAAGTGAAAAAACTATAATCATAATAATTCAATATTAACACCCTGAAATTAAAAGAATAATAGATGTTTGACAACACACTCAAGTCGAAAACCTTTTATCATTCGAATGTTCATTGTTGGTTTAAACTTAGACACTAGACTATAACCATTTTTAGCATTTAGTTTAGTCTAAGACTCCATATCAAGCGCTTTTTAACTTTAATATTTATAAGCACAGCGTTTAAATATCCAATGCACCTCGGTTAATTTTAATCGTAGATCTATTTTTTTCTTTCTTTCTTTTTCTTTCTTTTTTTTTATTTTTTTTTTTTTTTTTTTTTCAAAAGATTGTGGGTGAAGTAACAGATGGACCAGTTTGTTACAGTCAATAAGGTTGATAATTACATATTGCAAATATGTTTACTGTTAACTTAACAGCGAGCTTAACCGCGAGTCCTTAAATTAATAGATTAAATTGTAATTTTCTATTTTGATCTTCTTTGTGATTCTACCTTAGTTGTCAGAAAATGCGCTTCTCTACTTAGGTATACGGGTAATCGTATGATCGGAAGTATAGTTTAGATGACGAATATGTTTTAACTGATGCTAATTAATAGGATTATACGTAATTATAAATATACGTCAACTGAACAATCGCATAAATATAGATGATGACTTAACCTTCACTTGAGCAAAGTATTGAAGGCTATAACAATTATGTAAAAATGGAAATTAATGAAATACGGAATATAATCGAGAAGAAGAACCGAATGATGATTAAAATTAAACTTTTTATAGGATCATTGATTTAACTAAAAAAATAACAAAACAAAAATAATTTAACCGAATTTTCTTTTAAACTTTAAGTTTAAGGTTTTGTGTTGAGTTGAACTTCTGAAAGTGAAGTTTTTTAAACAAGCCTAGTTTTAGAGACAATAGAAATTGAAATAATTGAACTAAATGCAAAAATAAAGAAGATTTAATGTAAGTTATGTCTTAAACTGGAGATAATTATGTTCGATTCTATTCTAATCGATATACAATTCTGACAAATATCCTTAGAAATCGAGGTTGAGTTCAAACTGACACTTGAGTTCGACTGTATTTTAAGCTTTATAATGATTTTCGAACATCCGCTCAATTTCCATTCTATTATCAATACTTAGTGCGTTTCTTTGCTACATAATTCATATTCGATGCGCAGCGCAAAACTGCACTTATCGGAATTTCAGGTAATCATGGAATATCAAGAATAAGCTTTTATGCATCTTTCTTTTATGCATCTTTCTTTTATGCATCTTTCCTTTTTGTCTCGTTTCTTTTCAATGCTACAGATACTCGGAGTTTGGTGTTGAATTTCGACAAGAAATGTAAATTACACTTCTTGATAAATGTCATTAGTATATCCATTACCTTAATAGGACATACATCCGTTATAAATTTATTATTAAACTTTCGATTTGATTGTTTGAGCTTGCCTTTATCAATTTACTTTTTAACAAACTAAAGACGGTGCAGCACTTTGAGTTTGATTAGAGAACAAGTTACATTAATAGTTTTAATATAGGGTTCTAAAACACACAAAATTTTTGTATACCTATTAAAAAATTTTACCTGTATAGAACTATTGAAACAAACGTGCCATCTTCAAATCAGCAACATCAATCAATAAATTTGTACACTATTCCACTTTAGTTTCGATCTTTGTTATTTTTTATGCATGTAGACTTAGTTACAGCTCAGCTTATTCCTTAATTATAATTGAAATTGAGACTAAAACTAATTTAAGTCAAAATTTCACTACTTTTAGTTTTAAGAAAGCTTCATTTCGAAATTCACTACTTAATTTTTATTATTAGTAATAATATGCTAGTGTCTTTACAAAACTCTGAACACTGTTGACCTAAGGACCTCGTTTTGCAACTTTTAAATTAGGTGAATCGGTTCACTCAACTTCAAATATCGTAGCCTTAATGTTTTTAAGATATTTGTTTTGAAAATTTTGCAAATGTTTTCTGTTGTCCACTGTCTATTGTAAGAAGGTAAATGGGCAAAATTAGGATGTAGTGAATTGGATGAAGCAGTGACTAATCCGTATATGATTATTAAAGGTCCAGGAGCTGGAAACTCAATGTATTTAGCAGTGTAAGTAAGATTAAAACATCTCATTATTATTATGATTGAATTTGTGGTCTTGAAGGGAAATTTAAGACAGTGTATATAATTGATTTTGAGACTAAAAACGGCAAATCCCAATTAAATTTACCTTAACATCCCTAAAATCGAAAATACTTAGACGATGGCTGTAACTTAGGGTTTCTCTATTGTATTGTGACCATTAGAAGGCCATAAAGATACTAAAAGTGGGTTGACAATTGTTCAGAGAATTTTTAATGACATTTACATAATTTTATGCAACAATAATCTGAATTCTGCAACTGGACAACAATAATTCAAACTTTTAGTGTATTCTGTTTGCAACACTCGCTTGATTAAAAATATAGGATCTACTACGAACTCTGGGAGATGGAAAGCTGAAAGAGCGAAACTCAACTTTATAATTACAAATTGAGTCAAATAGAAAAGTACATTTTATTCGACCTTGGATATTAGATCGATAGTAAGTATTGTATTAGTTATCATAGCTAATGCTTTTATAATGTCATTAAACTTCGATTTAAATCGATTATATTAAAATAAGTGAATATCAAGATCAATGTCTTTAAAATACAGTGTCGCATTTTTTTTCATCATTATAACTAAAAAAATTAAATGAAAAGTTTCAAGACCGCAAATGATAACGAATCGAATATTACGAAATAGACAACAGCAACTACATTTTTTATCGCGATATATAACTACTACAAGTAATCAAACATCACTGAAAAATACATATACACACCTACATTTACCAAAACTAGATTCTCATTTAAAACAAGTATTTGACAACCAAAAGTATTTTAATAATTTTAATAAATCATCGAGTTCATATAATATACGTACTGGTTTATTTAAAAATGAATATCTAACATCTGCAAATGGTCTAATTGAATTCTCCAAAACATCATTACAAAATGCAAAAGATTTAGTCGATGATATGCTACAAAGTGTCTCAAATTCACCCCAGGGTAAGTTATATTATATTAAAAAATTAGATCAATTATCAGATCTATTATGTAGAGTTATTGATGTTGCTGAATTTATAAGATTTGTACATCCTTCAAATAAATTTCAAAACCTGGCTCAAAAAGTTCATGAAATAATGTTTGAATATATGAATCAATTGAATACAAATGTTGAATTATACGAAAATTTAAAAGTTATATTACAAGATAAAGCAATACTTGAAAAATTATCAGATGAAGAAATTAAAGTTGGTGAATATTTAAAACAAGATTTTGAGCGTTCTGGTATTCATATGGATCCTGAAACAAGAAATAATTTTGTTAATATAACACAAAACATTTCATTGCTAGGATCATCGTTCAATAATGATATCAATATACTTCAGGATTATGAAGTTTATATAACTGAAGATGAATATGAAAAGTTACCAGTCCATTTTAAAAATCAGGTAATAGTATCAAATAACTCAAAGTATATGATACCTATTAATGGTTCGTTACCTTATCAAATCTTATTAACTGATAATGAATCAATAAGAAAAAAGGTTTGGTTATGTTTGCACAATGCTAAAGAGGATCAAATTAAAAAAATCAATAAGTTTATCACGTATAGAGGTATATTATCAAAAATGTTAGGATATCAATCTTTTAGTCATTATCAGCTTGAACATAAAATGGCAAAAAATCCAAAAAATGTTTTAACTTTTTTGCATAACTTACAGAAGTCACTTCAAAATGTTAATATCGAAATGAAAAATTTGATAAAATATAAAACAGACAAGGAACTCTCTGATGATCAAATTATAGAAGAATTGAAACCGTGGGATAGAGATTATTTATTGACCAAATTACAAGAACATGAACAGACTTCAAATGAGGATTATGAAGTCATCTCACAATATTTCACCATTGGTAATGTAATTGCTGGTTTCAGTAAATTGTGCAAACAATTATTTAATATATCTTTAGTTCCAGTTCCAACTCAAATTGGTGAAACATGGGATAATACACGAGTGAGGAAGATAAAGGCTGTTGACCATTCTAATGATAAAACCTTAGGTTTTATCTATTTAGACTTGTGGTCAACTGTCCAGCCAAGTCATTTTACAATAGTTTGTTCCAGAAGATTGAATGTTACTGAATCAAGAGAGGAAATAAGAAAGCAATCACAAATTATTGATGATTATCAATTACCTGTAATATCAGTGATTTGTAATTTTGATAATGGAACTAAAAAATCAAATTCATTAATTGGTAGATTTGCTGGAGTAGATAATACAAAACCTACGTTATTAACATTAGATCAAGTTGATACTATTTTCCATGAAATGGGCCATGCAAGTATGTAAAAAGGATGAAATTTGTGTTTATTACTAACTATTTAAGTGCATCTGATGATTGGTCGAACAGAGCTACATAATTTATCGGGAACTAGATGTTCAACTGATTTTGTTGAACTACCATCCGTTTTAATGGAAAGTTTTAGTAAAGATACTAGAGTTTTATCAGAAATAGGATATCATTATGAAACAAATGAAAAAATTCCAAAAGAATTAATCGAAAAGTTCAGCAAAAGTAGAAATTCCTTAGAAGCTTGTGAAGCATTTATGCAATCAAAAATGGCTATATTAGATCAATATTTGCATAATGAAGATATTGTAAATTTAATTTCAGAAAATAAATTAGATCAAATTGATTCAACGAAGATTTATCATAAAATTGAAGCAGATTTAAAAGTTTTTGCAGATAAATGGTCAACATGGCATGGTAAATTCCCCCATCTATTTAGTTATGGAGCTGTTTACTATTCATATTTGTTGGATAGAGCAATTGCAGAGAAAGTTTATAATTATTTATTTAAAGAAGATCCATGGAACTCGAAAAATGGGTTGAAGTATAAAAATTCAATTTTGAAATGGGGAGGTATAAAGGATCCATGGGAATGTCTAGCTGATTGTTTAGATAATAAGGAGTTGTCAAAAGGAGATTCAAGGGCTATGGAAATTATAGGACAAGATAGTAACTTACAAAGTTAGTTTGTAAATAGATACTAATAGATAGATACCACCTCAACATTGAAACTATCTCCGCTTAGTGCGAGCTCACTTGACGTGCTTAGCGGTTATTTGTAAATCAATCTAAACGGCAAAATTTTTAGGAGATCAAAAATCTGTCAAAAATGCCGTTCAAATTTTCCGATTTAGTACATTGTGCATATAGAAGAAATTTAAGGTTTAAAAACTACAAGTGCTTGCAACGACGAGAGACGGTACATATTAAAGAGTATAATCTCTAAAACATTGAGTACCACCAAGTAAATCGAAGATTAAAACAAACGATTTAATAAACCAAAGTAGTGAATATTATCCCAATGGTTCAAACTGTTTCATTTGAAATTATCTTCCATAACGTAGTGAAAAGATGTGACAAAGACCCTAACATAGTGGCTTATTCAAATTAAAAAGAAATTCATCTAATCAGTGGTTGAATTTCAGTTTAGTAAACACACTTGGTAGTGCTCTGAAGATGGGTTATTATGTCAAAAAAAACAAACATTTGTGACACAAAATGTAAAACACCTTATGGTTGTAGTTTATTGAAAAATTTTCATTATTCACCAGTTTGAAATGCCTTTTAAATTAGGTACAATGAATAATGATCTTCTAATCTATTACTCCATTCGATTTATGATCTTAAATTACTTATCCTTTGTGGTTATCTTTCCGTCTTTTTTTATCATTTACAAATAAAATTGCAGCAATTCGATTTCGCTGCATACTAATTGCTTACCAGATGATGCTTCTAAAACAAATACCCACAAATACATTTCACACACTGATCTTTTATTTAGTCATCACGCGTCGATTTCAATCTTATTTTCTTATCAAATTTGACTTAGTTACATTTTTCTTTATAGTTTCCGCTTTTGCTTCCCCAAAATTATGAATAATCATATTTAAAATTAATCATTTCCTAAGTTTTAAACCATTAGTTATTTGTTTCATTCTCATTTATTAAAATTTCATCAAATTTAATTCTTATTCTTTTATTCATTATTGTTTTAATTTTTTGTTATGTTTAATAGGGGGAAGAACGAAAAACAAACAGTTATTGAAACAAAGCCAGATGATTTTCAATCATTTGATGAAACTGGATCTCCATATATCACATCATCATCATCTATAACAACTTCAAGAATAAAATCAAAATGGAATAATTTTGTTGATTCTTTTAGAAGGAAAGAAGTTGATTCAGAGGATGTAGGTAAACTTTTAGCAAAAGGTATATCAAAAAGGCACCTTATTCTAATGGCTTTGGTAACTGGTATAGGTACTGGTTTATTGGTTGGTTCGGGAAGTGTCTTACATAAATCAGGTCCATTATTTTTAATTATAGGTTATGCAATTGTTGGTTCATTTTTATTTCCTACTTTACAAGCAGCAGGTGAAATGGCTGTTAATTATGCAGATTTGTCAGGAGGCTATAATAATTATCCAAGAAGATTTATTGATGAAAGTTTGGCATTTGCCATTACATGGAATTATTGTATACAATGGTTATCAGTGATATCAATTGAATTAGTTACAGCAGCAATGACTATAGAATATTGGATTACAACTGTCAATGCCGATGTCTGGGTTACAATTTTCTTTGTTGTTGTGTTATTAATTAACTGGGTTGGTGCAAAAGGTTACGGTGAAGGAGAATTTATATTGGGTAGTTGTAAAATTATGATGATTGTTGGGTTTATAATTATGGCTATTGTAGTTGATGTTGGTGGTGGTCCAAATAAAGAGTTTATTGGTGGTAGATATTGGCATGATCCAGGTTTTTATACAAATTTTAAAGGTCTTTGTGTATGTAGTTGGTTGCAAAATGTTAAATCTGTTAAAATTTAATGCGCTACCAAGTGTTCAAAAATTTTCAACTGATTTTCATCAAAATTTCCATCAATAAAAAGCTATACTAACCATTCTTTTTTAGTCCGTATTTGTTACAGGGGCTTTTTCACTCGGGCAGTCAGAATTTGTCGCCTTAAGTGCTGCAGAGCAAGTATGTTGATATCAAAGTTGGAATTCTTGGGATTCCAAATTCTTGAATATTTAATTATCGATTGATTTGAATACTAACTTTTGATTTAGCCAAATCCAAGATCTGCTATTCCTACTGCTTGTAAATTAATCTTTTGGAGAATTTTAATTTTATTTTTAGGTTCATTAACTATGGTTGGTTTATTAGTTCCTTATACTAGTGATCAATTGATGGGTGCTTCAGGTAGTAGTACACATGCATCACCATTTGTGTTAGCTGCTTCATTACACGGAGTTAAAGCAGTTCCATCAATTATTAATGCTGTCATTTTATTGTCTGTGACTTCTGTTGCATCATCTGCATTATATTCATCTTCAAGAACTTTACAGTCATTATCTGAACAAGGTTTTGCTCCAAAATGGTTTAATTATATTGATCGTACTGGTAGACCAGCAAGAGCATTAGTAGTATGTTCAATTTTAGGATTATTTGCTTATATCGCTGCGTATAGAAAACAAGAAACTGTATTTGATTGGTTATTAGCTATTTCAGGTTTATCACAAATTTTTACTTGGGGTGGAATTTGTTTATCGCATGTAAGATTTAGACAAGCTTTGAAATTTAATGGTATTTCAACAGATTCATTAGGTTATAAAGCTTCAACTGGCGTTATTGGTTCTTATTATGCAATTATTTGGTATATTTTGATTTTAATTGCTCAATTTTGGATTGCATTATATCCTGTCGGTGCTAAGAAACCAGATGCAAACAATTTTTTCCAAAATTATCTTGGGGCAATTGTTTTAATTTTATTTTATGTTGGTCATAAATTATATACTAGAAATTGGTCATTATATATACCTTTAAAAGACATTGATATTAATATAGATAGAACAATTTTTGATGAAGAGATATTAAATTTAGAAAAAGAAGAAGAGAAAGATAATTGGAAACGAATGCCATTTTGGAAGAAAGGGTTGAAATTTATGTTTGCATAAGAACAGTTTAAATATAGATTTATGTATTTACGATGTTTAGTTTTAATGAATAATGGAGTATTTTATTTTAATTGATAATTCAATTGTTTTGTGAAAAGTTTAAAATTGTAGTTTGTTGCGCCAGGTAGTTGAAAAGCGCGATGTTTTTTAAATGCAAGCGAGATTATTTTTGTCGTCGCCAAATTGTCGCAGTAAATAATACGTACCAAAGAATATAGTACTGAAACAATTTGACTTATATGCAGTCTTACAGTATTAGACGCTGAAAGTTAATCTGTTAATAACTCCGTCAATAATGAGACTGATAATCCCAAACTTTTTTCATTAGCGCTTCAGCTAACCATAAATAGATTGATTTAAAAATTTATTAAAGAAACATTATTTTGATCAATTCACTGGTTATTTAAAAAAAGGTAAAAACTGCTCTATTTCGAGATAAACTATACTTCAACTTCGTTTAGCAACTTCTACGATAGCTGAGTAGGTTTAATTAGGACAAGAAACTCAGTGGCAATGGTTTCAACACATCAAAATCGTTTTGAAATTTTTGTAAAAATTTCGTTTCACCCTTGAGAAATCGCTTTTCCAATTTTAAATACCGTAACACAAAAATATCTAAAGGTTATTAACAGGCAGAACTAGCAATTAATATAGTGTCATCATATTTAAATACAAATATTCAATGTAGTACTATATTTTTTGTGAGGTCAATTTATTCGATGTTCACCTCACAGAGAAAATTTTGAGATCTTTCAATCTTAGTCTAGGTCAGCTAAAATTAAGCTAAGCACTTTAGTTTGAAATATAATATATAATTCGTTGTTTGATTGAAAGTTACGGCCCTAAATAAAATGCACAGTGAATTTTCATTTTTTGAAAATTTTTTGCAAATCTTTTGCATGATGAAAGCCCATAATGGCAACTCCAAAAAAAAAAAGTCTAAAATATAGTATTTGAAGTTTGTACAGTATATTATTCAAGGCTCCTGATTTCATCATATTGGTATTTATTTTGAGAAATTTAGTTGTTCATGACACATAAACCTATATGTGTAGTACGAGGTCGTTTCGAAGCTGGCGCGAGGAATTATTTTGTCGCACTATTTCAATTTCATGGTTATTCAACACAAAATCTATGATGCAAAAAAAAATTGTTTGAACTGCGAAAAATTTATTTAATGATACGAGTGGTAAAACGATTTTCAAGTAAGAATACTTCAACATTATTAAGAGCACAATTAGATATAAATTATATAATTCAAAATAAGAATTTATTTGAACTGTCAATTAAAAGAAGAGGTTTGTCATCAAATTTACTTGCAAATTTAAATTTTATAATAACAAATAGACCAATTCAAGCTGATATTAATGTCAAGATAAATAATATAAAAAAAGAAAGAGATGATTTATCAGTCAAGTTGAAACAAGGTATAAATATAAATAAGGATAGATTAAAGGAGATAAAATTGGAGTTAAAACCATTAGAAAAAGAATTGAATGATTTAGAGAATAATTTATACATTAAAGCAGAGTCATTACCTAATTTGATAGACGACTCTGTGCCTGAAGAACCTTTAAATGAACAAGTGGTCAAGTTTTTAAACTGCAATTCCGAGTCAGATGCATTAACCAGTCTACCACCAACTCAATATGATCATAAATCAATTATGGAAGCATTTAATATAGTCGATTTTAATGTTGCGTCAAGAATATCTGGTAGTTCATGGTATTTTCTAATTGGAGATGGTGCATTGTTAGAACAAGCTTTAATACAATATACTTTAAAAAAAGCAAGACGATTAGGTTACAAATTTATCACTCCTCCATCAATAGTCAAATCTGAAATTATAAATGCTTGTGGCTTTAAACCAAATGATAATAATAATGAGAAACAAATTTATCAAATAGAAGACGAAAATAAAAGTCTTACTGGAACTGCAGAAATTCCATTGGGTGCTTTCCATTCATCAACGATTTTCGAAAGTGGGACAAAATTTCCTATTAAATATGTTGGAATCTCAAGATCTTATAGAGCAGAAGCTGGTTCAAGTGGTAAAGATACAAAAGGTTTATATAGAGTGCATGAATTTACCAAAGTTGAGCTATTTCATTTTACAACTTTATCTAAATCTAAACAAGAATTACAAAATTTGTTGAACCTTCAAATTGACATGATCAATGATTTGAATATTAAAGCTAAAGTTTTAAATATGCCAAGTTCGGACTTAGGATCTCCAGCGATGAAAAAATATGATATCGAAGCTTGGATGCCTGGCAAGCAAGCATGGGGAGAATTAACAAGTTGTTCAAATTGTGGAGATTATCAATCACGTAGATTAGGTATAAGATATAATTTAGATGAAGGGGAAATAGTTGGTAAAAAGGCAATTGGTCATGTTGCAACATTAAATGGTACAGCAATGGCAATTCCAAGAGTGATAATTGCAATAATTGAACAAAATTATGATCCAGTCACGAATAGAATTAAAATTCCAAAAGTTTTACAACCTTATATGGATGACAAAGAGTATATAGTTCCAAATTAGTATATTTATTCATTATCAGAATTATTCATAAAGTCTTTATTGGTTCGAATTGGAGTACTGGCTATTCTTTTACTTGATTGCTCAAAATTAAAGTTGTTATTATCAATGTCTTTTAGATTATTATTATGCAACTTTCTGATTTTCTCCATTTTTGATGATGAACAACGTGATGGTAAACTTGCATTATTTATTTGATTTATTAATGTTTCATATTTTTCTTGTAGTTGTTGATAATCTTGAAATTTATTATTGTAATTATTCACAAGCTGATCATATTTATTTTGCAACTTGTTATCTTTTTCTTTGATCGTTTCGAATTGCAAACTTTTCTTTATTTCGTTTATTGAGTTTTCATTATCTAGAAGTACATTTTTAATTAAATCAAGATCTGTTTTCAACTCATTATAAGTTTCTTTACATGAATAATCTTTTAAATTTTCAAAAATTAAATTCAAATTCTCATTATTTGCTTTTGATCTAGTATATATTTGGTCTATATCAACTAATAATTGCTTTGTATTTACTTCAATGTTGTATAACTGATTGTATAAATTGGTAAAATATTCTTCAATATGGTGTTCCTTATCATTCATAATTCAATCTTAAATATTCAAAAAAAAAAAAAAAAAAAAAAAAAAAAATTATAAAATTCTGAAACGCGTTTATCTTATATGCAGTCTTATAAATATATAATTAAACTCAAAATCTAATTCATAAATAAATCCTTCAATTACCAGGATCCTGCTTTCATGCCTAACTCACTGATATATTTTGTCAATTTGGGGTAAATTGGTACTACTAAAAATTAGCTAACTCTCTTTAATCTGTTATGAATTGGATTGTTGGGTCCGCAATTATGGCTATTGTAATTGATGTTGGAGGAGGTCAAAATATAGAGTTTATTGGTGGTAAATATTGGCATAATCCAGTTTTTCGTACAAATTAAAGGTATTTGTGTAAGAAGTTGGTTGCAAAACGTTAAATCTGTTAAATCTTAATGTGCTACAAAGTGTCAAAAAAATTTTCAACTGATATTCATCAATAATTCCATCAATAGAAAGCTATACGAACCATTCTTTTTTAGTTCGTATTTATTACAGGGGCTTTTTTCTCGCGGACAATCAATTATTCTTCTGGGCCATGTATTCAAAATAAGTACCATTTTTCAGAAAAGAATTTAAAATTTTGTAAAACTTTTGAGACCATTATGACTTCTTTAGAATATTATACATACAACTCTTGGCGTCAAATAAAACTGAGTAGTTTTTTCAAAAGTTGCGAAAAGAGGTCTGAGTATAAAATATCTGACGATTTATTGATTCTTACCATTCTTTCGTTGTAGAAATGATCAGAATTACGTTAAATCAAAAAATATAGATACTTACTTGATTTTCCTGTTGAAGCATCAACCAAAAATGTTTGACAACTACAGCATGGTTATTGTGAAAGTAATTGACAATTTACGTTTTGTGATTGATTATAATGGGACTGCATATACGCCAGATTTGTGTCAAAAGTAATTTTGAAGTATGCAATTTTCGCCCAAATTTGAAGCCAGCATAGTATTTTACTCGTGGAAATTTTGGGGCGACTCGTGTACTAAATTGATTTGCTTATATGTCATGAACAAGACATTCTCTTGAGATAGGTATCATTTTAATGAAGTCTGGAGCCTTGAAATATAGATTCTACATACTTCACATTTCGTATTTCAAATAATTTTTTTTTGATTTGTCATTTTGGCCTTTTTTCGTCATACAAACAATTTGCTAAAACTGAAATTGCAGAATACACTTCATTTACGGCCATAACTTTTAATTAAACAGTCAATTATATGTATTATATATCGAAATAAAATGCTGAGTTTAACTCTAGCTGACCTAATCTAAAACTGAAAAATTCCAGATTTTTCTCTTAACTATAGGAAAAATGGAATAAATTGATCTTATGAAAAATCTAACTCCACAATCAACGTTCAGGTTTGGATATGGTAAAACTATCCAGATTTATAGTTCTAGTAAGCCGATAAATTCTAAGTTTTTTTGTGTTAAGATATTCAAAATTGAAGAATTAATTTGTCAGAAGTGGTTCGAAATTTTTGAAAAAAATTCAAAACGAAAATGACGCCTTGAAAACATGATACATTTAGTTTTTAGAGTCAAATGAACCATTTCAGCCATTTTAGAAATTGTAAAAGAATACTGAAAAAAATTAAGAATAAATCAGCTGTTATTTATAGATAAAAGATGTAAGTTAGACGTGTACAGTGGATCAAAGTCAGCCCATGATTAACAATATTACACGACTCACAGGGTCATGTGACTTGAATCGTATCTACTTCCTTTTGGGTATTTAAAAATAACGATTGAAAACTTTATATTTATTCAAAATCCAAATTTACTCTTAATAGCTGAATTATACAAATCTTTCTTTTGATTTTCATAACCTTCATTTACACTTTGACCAATAGAATTCAAACCTTCATGTACTGATTCTTCCATACCTTGTAAACCACTTGATAAACTATTTAAGAAACCTTTAGAACCAAATGAAGTTTGAGTTTGAGCTTTTCTAACTGGCTGTTTATAAGGTGATGACGTTGATGATTCAAGATTATTTGTTGGAGATTGAGATTTTCTACCATAATTTACCTGAGGATTGGCCTCAGGACTTATATTGTATGAAATTTCTGATTCTTTATGCTTCGGTGGTTTTCTATTTGGTCCAGCAATCAATAAACTTAAATCTTGTAAACTAACATAACTAATATCTCCTTTTGCCCAACTTAATGCTGATGCACTTGGCCTTGGTGGTATAATTGCATTTTCATTAAATAAAGCATCAGTTAAATTATCATCATTCTTGGATTCTCGTTTACCTTTTTCATAAATTGATAAATAAATTGATTCAGTTTTTGAATTTCTAACAAATAATTCACCACTACTCAAAAAGTCACTTTGATTTGATAAATTTGATTCAAAAGAATTTGTTAATTTATTAAAAATCTCTTTAGGTATTTTAATATTAAATAAATCAGATAATGTAGGTAATGAACAAAATTTTATAAACCCAGTTTTCGTAAGTATAGCCAACAATATACCTTTTTCACGATAATTAATAATTGCACTTTTTATGCATGTATCATCAATTACTTTATGAGCCAACTTTTGTTTTGAAGTTCTTAATATTCTTACATCTTTATTTGAACAAACTAATATAAATCCAGGGATTTTTATACCATGACTTAATTTATTAAAATTTGTCATATTTGCAATCGCTAAAGATCCATCAAGAGCATTTATTGGTATAATTTGTGAAATATTACTATTTTCTTGATTATCATCACTAGATCTATGGTTTAAATGAGTGGTCTTTTCAACAAATACAACTTCGAATCCACCATTACCCATTGGTTGAATTTTAAAAACTAAGAAATTACCACCACCATTAGTTCCAACAAACAATAATATAGAGGAATAGCCATCATAGGCATTCTCCATAATGGAAAATTCCATACATGTAATATGACATGAATTCTGAATAGAAACTAAATTGTCTTTAATATTTTGATTATATATAATTGCTGGACCTCTTGAAATATCACAAATGATTAATCTACCAGATTTAAATCCAATAGCACCAAATCCAACATTTGACATCTTCATAAATGAAATTTCTTCTGGTACATTTAATTGTAATAAATTAACAGGTAAAAATGCTGAAGATGAAGTTACTGAACCCGATATTCTACTTGAAATATCCAATAATTTTGCATCACCATTTTCATGTTGAATTAAACATTCTGAATAGTCTTTTGAAGTATGGATTCCATGATTTCTAACATTATTCTTACCAAATTTACAAATAACAACTTCACCATTTGCTAATCCAACTAACAATTCCCTATTTTCAAATGAGCAACTTACAAATGTAACACGTAGTGATTTTAAGTCTCCATAATCATATAGAGTTTCTTTTAGACTAACTTGTACAACACTTTCAATATCCAGTTGTTCTCCTTTAGTAACATCTGAAAATCTAATCAAAGCATTTTCATGACCTGTAATTAAAATATTTCTAACTGAATCATTATGACCTATTGATTTTGAAACTCCAGTTAATGAAACCGGTGCACCACCATATAATAAGGTTTTAGTTCTTGATGTTACTCCTTGACTTACTCTATGAGACATAATACTATACCAATCCATTCTGAAAACTTGTTGCACCTCCATTACCGATAATGGTGGATTTATAAATGATAATGAAGTTGGTAAAATTGTTGATCCAATATCTGATGATCCTTGGTTGAATGATACAATATAAACTTGACCAAGATTAGATATTAACAACAAGTATGTAGGATCATGACCATTGTGAAAATATGGCGACCCATTTTCCGTAATTGGAACTATTCTTGTAATTCTTTCAATTTCATTGGTCTTATTTAAATAAAATGATATTGGTATAATTCTTTGTCCTTGTTGTGGGTTTGCATAAAATTCACCTTGTTTCTGTAATGAAGTTATCAGATATTTTAAAGTATAACCAAAATCTAGTATATGCAAACAATTTGTATTTATATCACCACCACTTATAATCAATTTAGTGTCTTCTGGATCATCAGCACAAACCCATTTAACGGTTTCAATTGGATTAAACAACTCAGGAATTTCTAATGATGGACCAGGTTTATGTATACCTGTTTCAAATATAGTCCTAGCTTCTAATATACTTCCACTTGCTATATCCCAAAATACAATTGAATTATCAACATGAATTGTAACAGCATGTAAACCATTTGGATGATAATGAGCTTCTTTTAAATCAACAATTATATCTTTTGATTTACCAAACACCTTCTTTTTACCATTATTTAATATATGTTGTGAATATTGAAAAGCTCTATGATCTTTTGATAATTGATAAACTAAAACTGATTTAATTTCATTTGTAACTAATGAATAAACAATTGCACATTGATTATATCCAATTAATAAAGTTCCAATATCCCTTGGATGCCATTCTATAGATATAACAGATGATAATTTTTCCTTTGGCATTACTTTTTTTTGTAAATTATCAATTCTAAATGGTGTTAAATTACATCTATCAATATCATAAAATATTATACTACCATTTGCTAAACCAAAAATTAAAAAATCCAATGAAGGATCAGCTTCAGCAGCAGTAACAGAACCAGGAAATGAAAAAGTACCAATAATTTTTTTGGAATATAATGATAATATAGTTAAACCAGAACCAGGAGAAGCACAAGCTAAATAAACACCTTTAACAACTTTTAAATAAGTAATTGGATGTTTTAAATTAAATTCAAATACAACTTCAACATTTAATTGACCATAAACTCTAACATCATTATTTTTAGTTGAAATAGCTAATAAAGATTGAACAGGATCGTAAGCAACGGCAACAATTGAATTTTTTGGAATACCCAATTGATTAATTAATCTAATATCAAAATTTTTATAATTAACAGCAGAATCATCTGGTGATAAGTTTTTATTTCCATGAGATTTAATAGCATTTGATACCAGATTTAATGACAATGGAGGTTTCTTCGACTTAAATTTTGAAAACATTTTGGTGATAATTTATCGTTGTACTGCATATAAGAAACACAACTGTTTTATATACAAGATAATTTTTCATTAAACAAAATATTATCAACCACGTCAATCAATTATTATTAAACAAAATGGTATGAATATACTTTTAACCAAGAGTAATATATATGGACTAACATTATTATAGGCTTTGGATAAATCAATTGGTGTTGGAATGATTTTTATTGCTTCTTTTGTATTTTTATATTATTCAATTTGGGTTTTTATATTACCTTTTATTAATGAATCTTCATTTATACAACAATTCTTTTTACCAAGAGATTATGCTATAAAATTACCTTTATTATTATTATTATTAAGTGGTTTATTTGTTGGTATATTTGTTGGTAAAGTTTTAATCAAGAATCAACAAAAACAAAAAAGTAAAAAGAAATCTCAATAATTAGTGAGTTCTATAAATGATTAATTGAATTTATATATATTAACTTGTTAGGAAATATAAGAATTGATTAAGACCTAATTATATAATTGGCTGATTTTGTAATATATTTAACTCCTTTATAAGGTTTTACATTATCATTCAAACCTTTTGAATTTATAATTTTTAAACTTTCAACTTTTAATCCACTTGGAACTGAACCTTTATGACTATAATTAACTTTTAAATATGCTGGTTTAGATAATTTACTTGTCAATTCTTCTTGATCATCATTTTTTGATATTATACATCCATGAAATATTGGTAGTATACTATTATTTTTTATATTTTTTAAATTCCATTCTCCTTTACCATCATATTTATTTATAAAATCACCTTGAGTTAATCTATTTAATTTAATTGAATCTGATGGATTTTCACAATATATTTCAATATTTATAAAATCAATTTTACCCAATTGTGAAAGATTTACCACTTTAATTTCAAAATCAGATTCTTCTTCATTGTAGGTAAACTCAATATCAACTGTGTTTTTAAGTAAATGATAATTCTCTTTATTTAATTGCATTCCATATTTCATTATTGTACATTTTCCATCAGGTGGAATAAATGTTAAAACTCCATTCTTTTCATTAATACATTTATGAAAAAATGATGATGGAAAAACAGTATTTAAAGATAAACTTAGAGTAGGTACTCCAGTTAATCTACTTAAAAATATAATCTCTCCATAAATTTGACAATTAATTATATAATTCTGTGCGTTTTTTTTAAAATTGGATGAATAAAATGCTGAATCAAATTGTTGAGATGATGAATTATTCAAAGGTTTCATTATAATATTTACACTTTCAATTATATCCACATACATTTCATTATTTGTATGTTTAACATTTGATCTTCTCCATGGTATATCATTTATTTCCTTAGATTTTGATTTCGATAATTCTAAAGGATTTGTAATTGATTGAGTTGCTTGACTTGCACCACTTAAAATTTTATTTAATAAACTTTTATAATTTACCAAATCTTTTAATTTATTTGCATCTGTTATAAATGGTTGATCGGATTCAATCATTTGAAATAAAATCAATGTTAAAATATCATTATTAATTTCGATTTTATTTCCATTTAAAGATTCACCGAAATAATCTTGTAATACTTCAATTAATTTATTAACGAAAACATATGGAATTAAAGGATTTGATTGTATTTTATCACATAAAAGATAAATTATTAAATTGAATTCTTTAAAATTATGAATTGATAAATAAAATTTTGAATTTAAATCAATTTTAAATGAATTTTGATTATTTAATTGTAATAATTTTGATAATAAAGCTTTAAAATTTGGAGTTGATAAATCATTAATATATTCGTAAACTAATGTATTATTCAAATTTGTAATATATAAACCTTCAATCATTTCATTTTATTTTGGTTGTAAAAAAAAAAACGGTAGCCCACCCGAAAATTGAAAATTGTATATTGATCAATAGACGATAATTTAGTACCATACATAAACCACTTATGTTACTTGCGACACTTCGGAGTATTAGTATATATATAGTGTTCCTTTGGTTATCGGCCTCTTTATCAGTGTCAAAAATATCTATTCAGTTGCATTTTTGCATTTGCTAAAAGCAATCTAAAGGAATCAAACATCTATACGTATTGTCTTTGGTTTATTTGAAAAATTGGATTTAAATGCCTGAGGCATAGATACAATCAAATGGAAGCTGAAAAAACCCAGGGCATAGACCTATATGCGTTGGGTTTACGAGATACAATTAAGTGAATTGAAATAGTTTCGATTTTGAATAAACGCGTAATACTATATTTATATCTTCACACAATAACTTCTTCTGTTGATATTAGAGTTTGATAGAAGTGATTAAGAAATTACATTCAATTAATATATAGATTACTACATTTTGGTAACCTTACAATTCTCATATTTCCTAGCTTAAACATTGTAGTTTAAATTTGCATTTAGACCAAAAAAAAGTACGTGAATGGGAGAGAAATTGAATAAGATATTGAGAGCCACGATGAATTATTTGATAAAAATAGTGAAAGTTGTCAAGTTTTGAAACAAATTTATCGACAGAATATGAAAAGATCTAAATTACCAGGAAATTATTATAAATTAAAACTATACAAACTATCGAACTGAAAAGGTAATAATGCAGGATGGGGGGATGAGGTAAAAAGGTTAATTAGTCTTATCAATCAAAAGTTACTTCTCAGAAAATATTGATCGATTCATTTTCAATATCTTCTTCACACACACATATTTCTTCATGACATTTAATTGATAAACTTTAATAATTAACGTTTTGCTGTTGAAGAAGCAGTCGAAGAACTTCCTATTTGCACTTGTTCGACTTCATTTTCTTCGTCTTCTTCTCCTAAATCAACAAATAAATCTTTTGCAACTCTTTCTTCAACATTGGCTATATCATTCATACCATAATATGCAATTGTAGCTAAACCTAAAATTGCCGAAACACATGAAAATACTAATGCGATAATACCTCTAGCTGTAAAACCTGTTGGTAATCTCTTTTCTTGAACATTTTGACCATATAAATTCAAAAAATCAGTTGAATTACCTGCTGCATTTCCTTGCCATGGAACACCTACTTTTTCACAAATTTGTTTATGATTTTCAGTCAATTGTTGAGTTTCATTATTTTGAATACCCATTGGATCTTCGATTAAAACTATAGCTAAACCTTGGTCTAAATGCCATTCAATATGACAATGGAAAAACCAAACACCAGGATTATTTGCTTTATATCTTACTACAAAATATGATTGTGGTCGAACATAAACTGTATCTCTTTGCATTGGATATTCTGGCCATTCCTCATGATCACTTGCATTAAATGCAACTGGACTTTCATCATCATCTATAGCCTTATATCTTTCAATAACTTGAAAAACATGTCCATGTAGGTGAAATGGATGAGTTCCTGTATCAAGGTTGTTTAATACAATATCAACAGTTTCTCCTCCTTGTAATACAAAAGCATTTGTATTTGTACCATATATCAATTCATTTGTTGCCATGTCACCTGATGATAAAACAGTTAATAATGGTGGAACTTTTGGAGTTGTATAACTAATATTATTGAAAAATGCATAATTAATACCATTTGCTAAGTTATCCATTTGAACATCAACGGTAATTGTATAATCCGGATCATCAAATAATTTCTCTTTAGATAATGGAACTAAATAAAAGTCATCTAAAAATTCATCTAATGATTCTTTAGTTTGTTGTTCAGGAAATGGAGCCAGTTCATTATATTGTAAATTATTTGTTGTGTTTAACCATTTTGGAACATCTAACATTGAAACATCAACAACTGTTTGAATAGCAAAATTTTTCTCAGTTGTATCTTTTGTAGTTAATAAAACAGTATATCTTTGAGCAATAGTAACATAAAGCATATCTGTTTCATTCTTTTCTGTATAAACTCCGTCTACTTCAACTACTGTCATATTATGATCTTCAAACCAAATATATTGAGAAACAAATCTACCCACATTAATAATCCTTAATAAATATGTTTTATTTGGCTCAACTTTCCAAGTTGCATTCATTGTTTCATTAAATAATAAATTATCTGGTTCAGGTTCAGCACCTGTGGGATTATATCTATTCAAAAAACCAGGCATTAAATCTACACTTTTGTCATGATAATGATCAGTCAATGTCAAAACAATTTCTTCATCATATTCATCTTTATAAGGATTATCATCATCATCAATAATAAATGCCCCTCTCATACCATCACCATATTGACCTGAAGTATGTGAATGATACCAGTAAGCACCAACTTGATCATCAACAGTAAAATTATACAAAAAAGTTTCACCAGGTGGGATTGGACATTGTGTAACCATTTCTGGACCATCCATTTGTGAAGATCCATGTTGAAACATACCATGAAAATGTAAAGTTGTATTCAAATCATCAAAACCATTTGTTAAATATAAATTAACTCTATCTCCTTTTTTAACTCTTAATATAGGTAATGGCCAAGTATCATTCCATCCAATCATTTTTCTAGGATAAACACCATCTGGATTGGCATCAACCCAACCAGTTGTAAAATACCAAGTATGAGTTTCAGCATTGACAATTGTTAGCAAAATTGATATAATTAAAAAATATAAAAAATTCATAATTCTTTTCCAATTTTTATAATGATTTCTTCTTGAATTATTGTTTAATTTTGTGTATAACTAATGATATTTATCAAATCAAAAATGCCAAGCAAAATTTGCAAAATGTGTCAAACTTGATCCAGGGGAAAAAAATATAATTGAATTCAAATTAATAATTCAATCTTTAAATTGTCAATTCGAAATGCCAAACTTTATCAAAAAAGTACAAGAGAATATGTGAATATAAAAGTGAAGTAATATTGAACATCTAATTAAAGGGATAATTCGCTGAAATTTATAAGTTCTGAAATTTTATTAAAACCAAAAAAAATAAAAAAAAATAAAAAAAAAAAAAAAAAAAATAAAATAAAACTGTATATAATAATAAACAAACCAATATGCAACATTAGTTGAATATTATTGACTTATCTGATTAAATCAAATTAATTACTTAAATTAACCAACCAACTTTAAACTTTGAATTTAAAGCCTCGTTTTTAATATAAATGTTTTCTATTCGTTCTTCTTCTTTTCAATCATACTGATAATTTACAAGTAATACATGAGCTCATAACTTTATTCCACTTATTCCTCAACTCTAATGTCAGAATTTTACTGACTAAATTATTTATCAGATTAATCTGTAAGCATAACCAATTATAAGCCAATTATAAGCCAATTATTTTTAACTTAAAGCCTCTTTTAATATATTAGACTTCCAGCTGTTAGCAGTCTCAAAACCTATTACTGTCTGTTAGGAAGATAATTATTAGTGTCAGATGTATACTACTTTTTTGGTATATTATTATTAAAAAACCTCCTCAAATTTTGAAATTTGAAAAAGGTGGTTTAAAAGTGTTGATAATAGGCAACACACGACTTGTTTTGATATCGGAATAAAAAAGATTTTGCAGCCAATTTAAAGAGTATTATCATATTGAAAATACGGGTAGTTTTATATTAATTATACACAAAACAAAAGGGGGTTTTTAAGGGAATTTCTATAAAAATTATTCATCATGTCAAGTCATTAAAGTACCATAAATAAAAATTAAAAATAATATCATTAAAAGCAAAGTTTGAACTAAAAATTAGTTTAAAAAAATAATCTCACATTTGATTAGTTTTTCTTTTCACAAATGAATGGTTCAAAAAAGATCTCCTTTATTCACAAGGTTAAATAAATCTTTCAAACACACACAATTTTTCATACAATTCATTTGTAAATAAAACAAAACTTAATTCAATGTATAATTTAATGTTTGTTGGTTGATGAGTTACCAATTGATGATGAACTTATTTCCTCATTTACAAACTCATCACTGTTTTCATCTAAATCAACATCTAAATCTCTTGCAACTCTTTCTTCAACATCGGCTATATCATTCATACCATAAAATGCAATTGCCATTAAACCTAAAACACCTGCAACGCATGAAAAGACTAATGCAATAATACCTCTAGCTGTAAAACCTGTTGGTAATCTTTTATGTTGTAAGTTTTCTGATTTCAAGTCCAAATAATTATCAGAATTACCAGCTGCATTACCTTCCCATGGAATACCACCTTTTTCACAAATTTGTTTATGATTTTCAGTCAATTGTTGAGTTTCATTATTTTGAATACCCATTGGATCTTCAATTAATTGAATTGCTAAACCTTGATCTAAATGCCATTCAATATGACAATGGAAAAACCAAACACCTGGATTATCAGCTTTGAATCTCATGACAATATAAGATTGTGGTCTAACATAAACAGTATCTCTAATCATTGGATATTCTGGCCATTCAGCATGATCAGTTGAATTATAACCAACTGGGTCTTGATCATCATCAATGGCTTCATGTCTTTCAATTAATTGAAATACATGACCATGAAGGTGAAAAGGATGTTTTCCCGGATCAAGGTTGTTTAATACAATATCAACAACATCATCTTTTTGTAAAACAAAAGAATTTGTATTTGAACCATAAACTAATTCATTTGTTGCATGTTCACCAGCTGATAAAGCAGTTAATAAAGTTGGAACTCTTGGAGGAGTAAAAGTAAGGTTGTTAAAGAAAGCATAATTGACACCATCACCTAAATTATCCATTTGAACATCAACAGTAATTGTATAATCAGCATCGTCTAATAATTTTTCTTTTGACAATGGCTTTAAATAAAAATCATCAAAATATTGTTCATTTTTATCACCTTCTAAAATATTTTCTTCAACTGGAGCATTACCAGCATCATATTCCATTGTATTTGTTGAATTTTCTCTTAAATTGCCTGGAACATCCAACATATCTGGATCAACTCTATTCATAAATGCATAATTTTTATCAGTTGAATTTTTTGTATGAACTAAAACTGAATATCTTTGAGCAACTGTAATATATAATAAATCAGTAGTATTTTTTTCAACATAAATACCATCAACTTCAACAATTTCAAAATCATGATCTTCAATCCATAAATATTGAGAAACAAATCTTCCAATATTAACAATTCTTAATAAATAAGTTTTATTTGGTTCAACTTTCCATGTAGCATTATAAGTTTCATTAAACAACAAAGCTTCTGGAATTGGTTCAGCACCAGTTGGATTAAATCTACTTAAAAATGCTGGTTGCAATTCATCTGAATAAACGTGATAATGTTCACCTAAAGTTAAAACAACTTCTTCATCATATTCATAAGGAAAATCATCATCTTCAATAATAAATACACCTCTCATACCATCACCATATTGACCTGAAGTATGGGAATGATACCAATAAGTTCCAACTTGATTACCAACAGTAAAATTATACAAAAAAGTTTCACCAGGTGGGATTGGACATTGTGTAATCATTTCTGGACCATCCATTTGTGAAGATCCTGGTTGAAACATACCATGAAAATGTAATGAAGTGTTTCTGTCATCAAAACCATTGATCAAATACAAATTAACTCTATCACCTTTTTTAACTCTTAAAGTAGGTAATGGCCATGTGTCATTAAACCCAATCATTTTTCTATCAAATTGACCATCTGGATTAGCATCAACCCATCCTGTTTTAAAATACCAAGTATGTGTTTCAGCTGAAACTAATGAAATCAAAGATATGAAAAATGTAATTAAAAATAAATTTCTCATATTATAAGACCCTTGTATATTTTTCTTGTAATTTTAACTATAATATGATATGAAATTTGATTTAATGTGGTACTTTTTTCGAATTAATAACTTGACTATGATAAACAAAGAAACCCAAAGAAAAGGAAAAGGAAAAGAAAAGGAAAAGAAGAGAAAAAGATCAAAAAAGGATAAACCAAATTGACTCAAACTGGTTAACTTTTATATCTTTGAAGAATTGAGAGGATTCACTGATGGAAAAGATAAAAAAAATTTTCTTAGTAATTTGGTGCTTTTGCATAGTAAAATTATAATAAATTTGAAGATTTGTTCTTGGCAGACATTAAATGAAATAAAACTTTGGATAAAGGATTGGTAAAAAAAAAGTAGTTGAAAATGAAAAAAAAAAAAGAAATAAGTAAAACATCTGGTAGCATTAAGGAATTGTCAATTATACCAATGAAATAATATCAGGTCGACATGCTAACATAATTATTAGAACAGCCAATTGCAAGATAGTAAAAGGACATAGATATAAAGTTATCTATCTCATCTTATGCAGACACTAAATCTTATAATGTTTTAGTGTAGTTTGATCCCAATAAATGTATTACAACTTAAAATTATATTAATACTAAATTATAATTGGCTGAAAATGCTCCAATATAATTAGTTGATTTTTGAAAACCACCTTATTTTATGAACTACTAAACTATTAAACTTTAATTTATGGAAAAAAATACGATATGCTTAACCCCAATAAACATAGCTCTATGAGAGAGTGTTAGTAGGATAATTCGTTTACAGTAGCATCTGAAAAATATTCCAGACAATTTATGGATTCTGTTTGTTTTAGTGTAGTTTAAAATTTATTTCAATTGTTAAATCTGTAGTATTTGTTAAAATACTACAGAAATAGATGAATCTGATAAAGCGATTCGCAAATTCATATTAAAATAAACTATTGATGTTTAGATGTCTTAAGGCATCAAATACTATTGTTGGAAATTTTCATTGGAAATCTCATCTAATTTCCAAGTTTATTGGCCCAGATTCATTAACCAAAATTTAATCCCAAAGTTAACGAAAGAAAGACTAACCACTAACTTCAAAATAAGGCCATAGTTTGTTTGGTACTGTTTGCCTAAATCGAGATATAATTTTTATTGCATAATGTTACATTGTTCGTTTTTAATATGTTATATTCTCAGGTAACATTCGATACTTCAACAATTCTATTACCTAATTCTATCCGTTTCACTAAAGATTATGCATAGTACGTTAGACTTTTTTGTAATATGTACACGACCACGCAAAAGTAAATTGTTTCTAAAGGTTAATGTTAATTCTATTGTTAGAAATATAATAGTAAATTACGGTTGTGAAATTTTCAAAAATAACTTATTATAATGTATATTCTCTCATAATACTAGACTGGAAGTTAATAATTACCCTCAAACTCTATTATTTGATAATGGTAGACGTATAATTATAAAAAAAAGCTAATGTTAAAAAAAGTAAACGTTTATTGGATGAATATTCCAATAAAATTTGGTTATAGCCGTTTAATTTTTAATTTATACATGCAGTTGTCTATTGGCTATTAGTTTTGTGTTCTTGCGTCCTGCCAAGAATAAAAATTTATCAGATGAATCAATGAAGTTGACACTTTTTGTTTTAACTGTATTTTATTAAATGCTCCGAAAACTAAAACTATTATTATTCAAAATCCCCTTGAACCTGAATCCCCCAACATTTCACTTCGAAACTTTAAAATTTAGTCTACTTTTTCAATATGATTCTGTTGTACAAGAATTTACACTTTTACTGCCAAATACATGGCAATACATACTTTCTCAAATACCAAGATTGCAATCACTCTTGAAATTCCATCTTTTTGGATTCTTAAGATTGGCTTATTTTAGTTACAAATTATGAAATCTTAAATTTTCCACAACTGGTACTTTTAAATTTCTTGGTATTCTCAATTACAGGTATACTAACTTAATGTGAAAATTAACTTATAAAATATTGTGATACGAATAACAGAACAGAACACTAAGACTTGTGATGGAGTTTGAATTTGAATACACCCTACGTTATAAGGTCAGTGGGAACCATTAGAGTTTTTTTTTGTTGATTAACGTTATTAAACAAATGCAATAATGTAATTGGCTGCAAATTGCTGCATCAGTTTGAACTGGTTTTGAGTTCACCAGAGATTGTAGTAACTCTTAATCTTCATTAATTAGGATACTATAATTCTATTTTAAACCATATATAAATAGTAATGATGTTAGTAAACCATGTAGATGAAACAAAACTCAACAATGAAGTTATTTCAAATACTCAACCTTTTTGTTTTTGTTATTATCGTCAACTGTGCTACGATTCAATCAGTAAATGAGCCAATAACTAACGACTTGCTTTCTGTTCAAACACAAGAAACAAAACCATCAACAATGAATGATTTGATCTCACTTCAGCAACAACAACAACAACAAGATATCAATTTTGCTTCACCAAATGAATTATTCATGAAACTAATCCCCATTTTGATTACAATTTTTAATACAATTATGAAGGTTGCAAATGCAACTTTTCCAGAATTAAATAAATTGATTATTGAGATTATAAATGGTATAAATAAATTAAAAAATAAGAATGCAGATTTAATTGCAAATTTTAATTCAATGAATGGAACAACTATTGAAAATACTGGTTCAATTTCAAATGCTGATTTTTTTAAAATTTTATTTGATAATTTACCATTGATTATTTCAATCATTATGAAAATTTTTAATATTGCTAGTGATCAAGTTGGTGAAATTGTAAAAGCTGTGATTGAAGCTTTGAGTGGTGTAAATGGTGCCAATGGGAACAATTTGAATTTGAATCTAAATTTGGGCAATTTAAAAACTGAAGATTTTGTTAATCAAACTATATATCATTTGAAATAAAGTTACAAGACTGTTCTTAAATCCTTTCTGCATTTTGGATTACTCTGAGCTTATAATTCTACTGCATTCGCCTTACTGACCATTTCGTATACGGTTAAAACTTAATTGGTTCGTGATGTATAAGCCATTAAGTATGGTATAAGGTCGGCCTAAAGCCAACGCGAAAATTATTTTTTTGCGCTCGAATTACTGCACGGAAAAATACACATAGTTTTAAAAATAAATCTGAAACAAATTGACTTTATACGCAGTCCCTTTGAAAGTTAATCTTGTAACTTAATTTGTGAGACACTCCCACAATATGCATGCTTTTATTTTCAAAATTATTTCGTTGAAGCTTCAAAAAACTTGAAAGTGATTACTGTTAGTATCGTTTAGAGCATAATTACTATCACATTATTCAATTTTGAAAAAATGTAAAAAAACACTAAATTGCGATTGAATCAAAACTTGGATCTCATCTAGCAACTTCTAAAGCATCTGATCCGGTTGATTTAGCCACAAAGATCTTAGCAGTATTAGTTTGAAAACGCCACAACCATTTTGAAAATTAAACTTTTTCAATTTCGAAACCGTAAACACAAGAAATCTTACGGTTTATCTGATATTATTCATTGTTTAGTTGGAAATTATGAACCTAAATAAAAAGATATACTGAATCACATTTTTTGAAAAATTTTTGAATTGTGAAAACGGCCCAAAAATCCAACTAGAAAAACAAAAGTTTTAAATTTTGAGACTTTAAGTAATTAAAGTATATACCTCATGGCTTTTTATTTTATTAAACTGGTCTCAGATCGTGAGAGTGAGGTTTTGATTACATATACGCCATTATACGTAGTACGAGGTTGCCTTGAGGAAATTAGGGCGAGATATTATTTTGTCGCACTGAATTATCTACGAAATCAAATGTAATTCAAATTCGTGATTTAGTATTGTGAACAGATTTATATAAGTATACGATATAGTTTTAAAGAGTACTGCATGCAAATACTCCTATCTTGGATAGTAGTACCTTTCTGGTTTATAGTTTCTCTTATACAACCACTAAAAGGTTATCTAAATTAATTCGAAAAATTAAGATCAAGCGGGTCAAGGCACATTTCTTTGATTGAACCATTTGCTCCTAAAGATAGATCAAGGAATTTAGCTATACTTCAAGCTAATGATTACATCTGATTAGCATCTAATCAGTATTGAAGTTCTGATTTGCAACACGATTCATAAATTTTTCTGGCCCAACACGCACAAACTCCAATTCGATTTTACTCATCAGGCTGGACCTCAAAATATCAAAATAAAGCCACCCTACGCCGATCAAAATTAAGCCATCCTACGCCGCACTAAATCAATTAATTTTTCATCACACATAATAAATTTTTTTTTTCTTTTTTCAATTATTATACCATTCGTTTCATTCATTCAATCTTTTAAAGTTTGATCAACTATTCATATAGATCTACCATTCAAATTCAAATTGGTAGATGTTTGGATTTAATTTCATAAAAGTTTTTGCTTTTCATTAAGTTTAAGATTTAGTTTCCATTATGTATAAACGATTTATTCCAATTTCAAGCATCAATTTAAATTCTTCAAGTATTAACATAAATAATATATTTAATAATTTTAAAAGAAAAAGGATCATTATAGATAAAGGAAATCACCATAGATATAAACGATCAACACATCCTACATCTGTTCCATTACATAAAATTTTTAATAATAATTTCCCCTTGTCTATAAAACAATCATTTAAAGATTTTAAACAATGTGATCCATTAAAGTTCCAACATGATTTGTTATCTTTACTTCCATTTTATCCAAATTGTGATAAATTAGGTAGATCTTCTGAAATTTTAAAAATCCAAATAGATCAAAATGGAAATTATATAAATGAATTTGTAATATATCCAAAGAATAAAAATTCCAATATGAAACATTTAATAATGATACATGGATACGGAGCAGGTCTTGGTTTTTATTTAAAAAACTTTGATGAGATTTCTAAACCTGATAATTGGTGTATTCATGCAATTGATTTATTTGGATATGGATGTTCATCAAGACCAATATTTCATCCAAATAATTTAGAAGAAGTTGAAGCTTGGTTTCATGATTCATTTGAAAAGTATTTAAAAAATAAGCAGATTAATCCCGATGATTGTTTAATTATGGCTCATTCAATGGGTGCTTATCTTTTATCATCATATGGTATTAAAAAGGATGCAAATTTTTGTAAAAAATTAATTTGTATTTCACCTGGTGCTATTATAAAACATAGGAAACCAGTATTTGTACCAGAATATTTTAAAAAATTATGGGAAAGAAATATTTCTCCATTTACATTAGTTCGTAAATTTGGTCCACTTGGTTCAAAATTAGTTTCTGGTTGGTCTTATCGTAGATTTGCCAAATTGAGTAAAAAAGAGATTGAAAATTTACACAGATATAGTTATGGAATTTTTACAAGTCCTGGATCAGGAGAGTATATGCTAAATTATTTATTAGAACCAGGAGCAAATGCAAGATATCCATTAATTGAAAGAGGAATACATAAAATTAATTTCAAAATTAGTTGGTGGTATGGAAAAGAAGATTGGATGGATAAAAAAGGAGGAGAATTATGTTCAAAAATCATAAATAATTATCATAAATTACAACTTTCAGATGTTAAAATTGTAGAGAATTCAGGTCATCATATTTATTTAGATAATATTGAAAAATTTAATTCAATGATAATTGAAGAAATGAAACAATTAGAATAGACTCTAATATATATTAATTAATTCATTAATAATTCATTAGTTAATTTAATTAATTTAATTCTGGATCTTTTTCATCACTTGTAAAATATACAATTAATCTTAAACTAATAGGTAAATTAACATCAGTAATTACAATTTCATCACCATTTGAAATTAATTTATTAAGTTTTTTTGATAAATTATTTTTAGTTATTTTTTGTAATTCAGTTGGTGAACTCATATATAATGGACCACTAATTGAACTTATACTTGGATTTTTAATTTGAATTTCTTGTTTATCTTTAATATCTTCAATAAATTGTTGTAGAGTCTTATAACTTTCAACATATATCTTTTTAGGTAATGAACCACAAACTGAACAATTTGATCGTTTATTATTTTCAAAAGTATATGTATAAATTGAATAATCACCACTATATGACATATAATTATTTAAATAAGGATTTGAATCAGTTAAAAGTTTAAATGCTTCATTACAACAACTAGCTGCAATTATAGAATTTGTTGATGCAATTGCAGGTATAATATTTTTACATACTCCCAAAGTCAATTGTTTTGTAACACCTTCAATTTTAAAAATTTTTGCTCTATTTAAAGCAGTTTCATACATCCATTGAATATGTTGTGGAATATCAGCATCAAACTTCTTTGTCAGACCAAATTCTATATTCCATTGAATTAGATGAGCCCATTCAATACAATGTTCAGGTAGTCTGGGAGTATTTGCAATTGTACAAACTGGATATGTAATTTTTTGACTCATTAAATCTAAAGTACATTCAAAACAAGAAGTAAAACTTGGGATTATAACTCTCAGTTGACCTCTAAAACCTTCAGTACCACCATCTATTAAAGGTATAATCTTATTATTTGATGATGATAAATTTACCAAAGTTGCATTTATCCATCTTCTAGCTTCAATTGAATCTAATCCACTTATAACTAAATCAAATTGACTATAAAATTCAATTGATTTATCTTGAATTTTACCAAAAAATGGTATTATATTTATATTATCTTCGCCTATTCTTTGTTTTATAAAATTCGCAGCAATTTCACTTTTACTTTTACCAATATCTTTATGTCTAAATAAAAATTGTCTATTTAAATTTGATAAATCAATTGTATCCATATCAATAACATGAATATTTTTAAAACCAGTCAATGCTAAATTTTTAAGAATTTCACAACCTAAACCACCAGCACCAATAACTAAAATTTTTGAAGTTGATAATCTATCCCAAGCAGATTGATAATTATAATCATCTGCTACTTCATTAAAAGGACCAATTGTTTTCAATAATGGAATAACAGAAGAATGATCTCTCATAATAAACCAACTGATTAACTGATCAATATTGATAAGTAATAATTAATCTTTAATTAAGAGATCAATTTTTATTTTATTTTTTTTTTTTTATTTTTTAATGTCGCGTTTTTTTTTTTTTTTTTATTTTTTATTTTTCCGAAATTGAAAATCCGAAACACTAACAAAAATCAAATTAAGGAACAATTAGTATAGTATATATTAGGTATTCTATTCATTATGAGGTCGTTTTATATCATTATTTATATCTTCTATTACTGGTCGTTTGAATGTAATTATATCTTGTTGTGATGAGGTTGTTAATATTTTATTATTTCCAATATTTAATGGATTTATACTTGGTTTATTTATTCTATTATGTAAATGATTTGGTTTTAATGCATTATTATTATTATTATTAGTGGTAGTAGTAGTAGTAATTAAACTAATATCTGATCTTTTGATAGGGAATGATCTCTTTTGATCTATTGTATGTCTTATACTTTGTGGTATAAATGATGTATCAAATTCTTTTAATTCATTGATTTTATTACATTGTAATAAATTTGCACTTCTAGCAGGAACAAATCCAATTTGAACTGATGTTGATGTTGGTGGTGTATTCTCTTGTATTTCTGATGGTTGTTCTTGTTGTTGTTGTTGTTGTTGTTGTAATTGTTTTCTTGGTGATCTTCTTGGTGATTGTTTATCAAATATATCTTCATTTATATCATCACTAAATAAAAAACTATCTTCTTCATCATCAGGTACATTATCATCTCTTGGTTGTGATTGTGGTGGTGGTGGTGGTGATGGAGGAGGTAAATTCAATATTTTACTTGGTGATTTTGGCGTTATAAATGTATTTTGGTCTTTTGATTTCATCTTCTCTTGATGTTGTTTTGCTAATAATTTTGCCTTTTCTAATTTTTCTTGTTGTAATTTCATCTTTTGCTCATATTCAATTCTTTGTTGTTCTTCTTGTTGTAATTTCATCTTTTGCTCATATTCAATTCTTTGTTGTTCTTCTTGTTTTAATTTTTTACGTTCTCTTTCAATTAATAATGGATCTCTATGAAAATTATCTAATTCATATTCAACTTGTTCAGTTTCAATTTTTTTCATTTGTTTAACTATTGATTTATCATATAAACAATTTCCTAATACATTACCAAAACATCTTAAACATCTTTTTAAACCATCAGTTAAAGCTTCTTTTCTACATTTTTCAAAAGCCATTGGTCTTGATTTCGCATTATCTATATAACCATAACCAATATCTTCATGAAAAGTACCATCTTTTAGAGTAACTCTAACTATTATACTTATACCTAAGGAATATTTACCTGAATTATTATGAGTATCAAAATAATCAACATTACAACTTATAACTTGAGAATTCCAACCATTAAAACCAAAAATTTCATTTGCTAAATTTAAAGCTTTCCAACCTTCAATATATTGAACTTTTTGATTACCACCACTTGGACGATAACTAACATATTCTGGACCTAAAACCTTATTTAATCTATGTTGAATTGTAAATTGTTCTTCTTGTGAATAAGGTATTGAACCAAAATTATTATTATCTATTGATGATTTTTGATAATTTGAAGTAGTAGTAAATATTCTATTATTATTTATATTCCTCTGTTGATGGTTATGGTTGTGTTGATTACTATTACCATTCATATTAATGGTTGGTTGGTTGGTTGTAAAAGATAAATTGGTGTTTTATTTTTTCAAGACGTGTCGTGTTTTTTTGGACAATAATTTATTTATACCAAGCGATAAAAGTGATGATAATGAATATGATGATATGACAGTTACAATATTAGATGATTATACGGTAATTATTAACTTATCAAAAGAAGTATTGTCTGCTATTAAGTTATCACAGATCAATATTAAATCTCCAATTAAAAAACAACAAATTATATCACAACGTAATTTACAAATTAATCATTATAATCAATTGAAATTAAAAGAAGAAAGAGAATTAAGACATATGAAAAGAACAAGTATATCACCACGACCACCACCACCTCAAATTGACTCATTATCTAGTCCAACAAAGAAGAAAGTCAAATTTAAAACAAAATAGGCGAAAAGTTGCTATTAAATTAGTTAGACGGTTCAATAAGTCAAACGCTGGACTAGTCTTGCATGCTGGTATAAGTGATACTTGTATATTCACGACTATCTACTTTTATATTCCAGCAAAAATGCATTTTTCACCACACGAATTGGTTTCTATTTCATTTGACAGCACCACCACTACATCAACTATTATAGCTACTGATTAATTGGTGCTCTCCAAAGTATAAAACGTAGACTGGAAATAGGCTATTATTCATCATCAATTGTAGTATAAAGTTAAAGTTAGTATTAAAGTTTATAATTGTATATCTAAACATGAAATTAATGTAATATTATCACCTTTTAATAATAATTTACCCAATTTAATTTCTTTACCATCACCTGTTAATTCTATAGCATCATCTACAACTAAATTCATAAATTCATCGAAACCAACAATTTTACCATTAATTCTCAGATCATTCTGTTCGAATAACCAAATAGAAACAGTTAATTTCTCTTGTAAATATCGAAATAATAAATTAATAGGAGGTATGTTATTTCTCTTAACTGTTGTTGTTGATGTTGTTGTTGATGATGATGACATGGTAGTTTCCTAGTTTTGTTAGTATTTCAGAATTCTTATATATTTTTTTTTTTTTTTTTCGTGTTGATATTTTTACGAATTGAAAGATATAAACAGATAGACGGGGATTCTTAGATTGATTTTTAAATGTGTTTCATATGAGTAACAATTCCATTCCAAGTGATTTTAAACCACTATTTATTCAATGGATTGAAGATGAAGCTATTAAAGCAACTAAAAAGGGTTCAAAACTAGCTATATTATATAATAAATCATTAGATCAATTAAGAACATTTGATTTACCTATAAATGATTTAAAAACTTTAAAACTGATTAAATTTGTTGGTGAAAAAACAGTTTCATTGTTAAGAAAAAGGATAGATAATTATTGTAATGATAATAATTGGTCTATACCATTGGGTTTTTTAGAAAAAGATGAGCAACATTCATTAAATTTAAAAAATACTCGGAATTCAAATCCAGGTGATTCAATAGATCAAAGACCTACTAAACGTGCTAAAACTACGAGAAAATATGTTCCAAAAAATAGATCTGGCGGATTTGCTATATTAATTGCATTATATTTAAAAGATAAAATTAGAAAAGGTTTAACTAGAGATCAAATTACAACTATTGCTACTCCTTATTCAGATAAATCTTTTATTTCAAATCCATCAAGTAAAGAATTCCATTCTGCTTGGAATTCAATTAAAACTTTAATTAATCAAGATTTGGTAGTTGTTAGTGGTAGATCACCAAAATTATATTATTTAACTGATGAAGGTGAATCATTAGCAAAACAATTAAAAACGACAACTGAAATTACTTCATCTCCAATTTCAAATAATAATTATGTCGATACTTCCTTTGATAATGGTGTTAGATTAAATTCTTCTGGTATATTAGATTCATCATCACCAATTAGGGAGCTACATAATCCAGCACATAGTAATAAATTTATACTTGATGAATTAGACAAGTTAAATAATAATTCAAGTAAGTTTCATACAAATCATCATAATTTAAATAATGATATGGTTTTAAATAATAATAAATTTCAACATGATTCAAAAAATAGATGTTTTAATAATGTTAGGTATGAAATTTGGCAACCTCAAGATTATGAAATTATATTATATATAGATAATAGAGAATTGAGATCCTCAAATGAACGTGATTATTATCAAAAAAGATTATCTTTGGGTTCAATAAAATGTGAAATTAAAACTTTAGCATCTGGTGATGCTTTATGGATTGCAAGAAATTTAAAAACTAAAAATGAATCAATATTAAATTTTATTTGTGAACGTAAAAGAATTGATGATTTATGTGACTCTATAAAAGATGGTAGATTTCAAGAACAAAAAAATAGAATGTCAAAATCAGGAATGAAACATTGTTATTATATAATTGAAGAAATGATGGTTTATAAAGATCATGTAATTGATTTAATGGAATCTATAAAAACAAGTATTTCACAAACAATGACTAATGCTCACTATTATTTAAGAAGATTTTCAAATATTGATGAAACTGTTAATTTTTTAAATGGAAATACTCAAGTTATAAAAGAAATACTTTCAAATACAAATTTAATAGTATTAAAACCATCAGATATTAAAAATCAAGATCATTATTTAGATATTTTATTATCATTTAGAAATAAATTTGAAAATTCAAAAAGTAGCAAATATGAATGTGTTCATTTATTTTCAAGTTTTCAAGATTTATTAGTTAAATCAAAACAAATGACTGTTAAAGAAATGTTTATATTAATGTTAATGACTATAAGAGGTTGTTCATTAGAAAAAGCAATTACAATTCAAAAAAAGTTCCCAACTCCAAAATCTTTATTATTATATTATCAAAAAAATCGACTAATACCAATTGAAATACAAAAGAAATTATTAATGGATGAATTTAAAGATCAAATTGGAAATAAGAAAATAGGTAAAGTTTTAAGTGAAAAAATATGGGATATATGGGGTAATAATTCTTAATATACAAACTCTTAATATACAACTGGTAGCATATATAATAATTCTTAATATACAACTGGTAGCATACAAAAATAATTCTAAATATACAACTGGTAGCATACATAATAATTCTTAATATACAATTGGTAGCATATATTTTTCATTTTCTCGTGTAAATTTTTCAATATCAACAAAGATAAAATTTTTACAACCAAGTTTAATCTTTTATTATGGGTAAAAATGTATTAAAATTTGGTGGTAAATCAGGTATATTACCCAAAACAAAACCAATTTTTAAAGCTCCAATACGTCCAAAATTAGAATATGAATTAGCTAAGGATAAAAATGCAGAACAAGGTTATAAAAATGTTCCAATACCAAAAATTAAAGGTTTTAATAAAAATGATCAATCAAATAAATTTTTACCAGTTTCTGAATTAATTCAACGTATACAATATCCAAATAAATCCTTAGCTGAAATTAATAAAATTGAAAATAAAAATGAAAGAGATTTTCTTAAACGTGCATATTTTAGAGCTGATTTTTTAAAAGAATCATTTATTGAAGAAGAGAAAAGAATTCAAGAAATAGATGTATTAAAACAAAGAATATATAAAAACCAATTACAAAAAGACGAACAAATGAGATTAGAACATGTTAAAGAAACATCATCCAATTCATTATTGAATACATTACCAAATTTAACATCAGCATTAACTAATGGAATGATTGAACCTATATCCAATGAAGAAAAAGAATTAATTTCAAAACAAAAAAAATTGAACAGAAATTTAACAAATTTAAACGAAAAATCAAAGAAACTTGAAAAATTATTAAAATTATATCATTCAGCTTCAAATTTTATAATAAATGAAGAACAATTAGAAGATGCGATATATAAAGCTTTTGAAGTTAATTTACATGAATATGAAAAGAAGAAATCATTAATTGAATCTAAATTACAAGGTAAAGAATCACAACAAATATTATTTGATAAAAATGATTTAAATATAAAAGATTATATAATGGGTGAAATAAATGGTAAACCAGGATTAGAACAAATAAAAGATCAATTAAATGGTAAAAAAGAAGAATATAAAAGACAAGCAAAAGTAAATGATATGTAAATAGAAAAATGTATATATATATAACACACTTGGTAGCAACGCGAGGTTCAAATATAATTTTCCACTCATCAATAAATTCTGAAACATTAACTAACAAAAGAACAAAACTTAATGAATAGTAGTAGCATAAGGAATGACAATTATCAATCAATTTTTAAGAAAATATATAATAAAAGATTGAGATTTGTATTGAATATTAATTTAATTATATCCTTAATACTACCATATATTTATCAATTTCCGTTTAATTCATCAAATACAACAAGTTTTGAAATTTTATCCAACTTTTTAATTAAAACTCCATTAATTTTCATATCATTATTTTTAATTAAACAAGTTAGGAAGAAATATTCAAATATAAATTATTCACCTTATAAAACATTATCATCACAAATTTATCATATTTTAACAAGTAAATCATTTTTTTCAAATTGGTTATTTTATTTAATTTCACTGATTTTAATTTATTCATTTTATATTTTCAACTTCAATTTTAAATTTCAATATTATTTATTATCTAAAGAATATAGATCAAAATCATTAATAAATGATCAATTTATATATTATTGGTTCAATTGTTTATTTTTAAGTTTATTTTATAATTTCATGCAATTAATATTTCAAAGAAGTCGTTTCAATTTTAAATATGGAGATAATAGAATATCACCACAAACTACGCTATTTAAATCGACAAATTTGGTTAAAATTGTGTCACAATCAATTGGAATCAATATTTTAGTTACTGTTTTATCTCCAATTGTATACTATTTCATTAAACCGTATTTTTACAAGTTTAATTTTATCCTTATTTGGTTGCTTAATTTAGATACAACAATTCCTAAAAATAACACTACAATAAGTACATATTTCAAATTAAGTTATCTATCATATTTAATTATATTAAGTTGGGAATTTGAAAATCATATATTTAATGTTTATTCAATTATTGGTTGTATAGATGGTAAAAAATCAATTTGTTCATTTGCAAGTGATCCAATAGCATGTTTAATAAATGGATTAAAAAATGAAAATGAATTAGTTAAATTAACTGCATTTCAAGAATTGGCTTATTTATCAACATCTTCAGATTTACGAGCTTCAAAATTAAGAAATTTATTATTTTCTCAAAGACTGAAGAAATATAATTATTGGAATCAAATATATAACCTATGTGTTGATGAAATTTCATCAGTTAATCAGAGAATAAATTATAGATCAGATTCGGATTTAAAAGCATTAAAGAGTCTAAATATATTTAAAGATGAATTAAGTAATAAACCTATAGATTTATTTGGAAATTCAATTGATTCGCAAAGAAAAGTTAAATCAGAACCAATTAAAGATTATATCCAACCTGAAAAAGCAAAATCGTCAAAGTGGATTTCCTACATACATCCAATTCAATTAAATATAGTCACAAATATTAATAAATCATTAACTATCAAGGACTTTAAGTCCCAATTAATCAAACTCAAGTATAGCTTTTTATCATCAAATTTTGGAATATTATTTAGAATCACCCCCAAGAAAGATGCAGAATCACGAGTTTTAAATTCCGTCAATTTTGGAAATTCAATTATTTCAATCTCAAACATAGTTAAAAAATCAATAGAATTGGATAAATTAAACATTACAACTCCTTATGACTTATCTAATACTTTAAATTTGTTAGAGAAGGTCATTCGTACAACTACTAATTATGTTGATTATCCTCCAAAATCAATATATATTGAAAATAAATTTCAAATTAAACATAATTTAATTGCTATTTTACATGATTTATCAATGCATGAATTTTATGAAATTTGTATAATTTATAATTTTAAATTAAATGATATAATTTTGAATCCTAGGACTTATAAATTGGCTAAATGGGTGATTGATATTGCGATTGCTGATCAAAAACAAAAGGAAAGGTAAAAAATGCAACTCACAAAAATTAAGGTAAAGTTGCAATTAAACAATTGAGGTACTTAATATAATATAATAAAAGTTTTGTATATTTCTAATCTCTTCTTTCTTCACTATTTGGTATATTATCTAATAATACCGGTTTTAAAACTTCATCATCAAATCTTGTAAACCATTTAGCATGTTCTTCAGCACTTAGAAATGCCCCAAGTACACCTTGTTGATTATTACTATTTACATTATTATTAATATTATTATTATTATTAGTATTATTATTATTATTATTATTATTTGTAGTTGAACTTAATACATCTTCATCACTTATTAATTCATCATTATTATCATTTTCTATTTCATCTTCATTAAGCAATAAATTATTAACTGAACTATTTTTAGATATTGAATCTTTGAATTTTGGTGTTGTTGATCTCATCATAAACCTTCTTGATCCTAAGTTATTATGTAAAGGTAATCTTGGAATTTCAATATCGAATTCATCATCAGAATCAATTGAATCATCAATACAACCAATTTTAATTCCTAAAATTTCCAACATACTTGCAGTAGTACCACCAAATAAAATAACTGTTAAAACAACCACCACTAAAACAGTAGCTAATAAAGTCCATTTAGCTTCACCTCCAAAACCCATAGCTAAAGCAACACCAACAGCACCTCTTAAACCAGCCCAAAATATCATCATTTGATAACTATGAGAAATTTCATCAGGTAATAAATTTGAATTTGAATTATTGATTGTAGTTTGTGATGAAAATCTTTCAAATCTAGCTCTATATAAAAAGTTTAAAAATCTTGATAATGGAAATACTGCAGACCATCTAGCTACACAAATTGAAATAAATGCAACTATAATCAATAATGGTTTGAAAACTAATTCTACTTCAGTGAATAAAGATAATCCAAGATAAATAAATATAAAATTTTCACTCAATTGAGCTAATAATTGAAAAATATATTTTGTTGCAATTTGAGTTCTTCTTGACATATTATAATAAGCATAATGTTTTAAAGTTATACCACAAAATAATAAACTTACAATACCACTCATATGAGCACCATTTGAAAAAAAATAAGATTCATAAGCAAATAATAAAACTAAACATGTTTCAATTTGTGGATATCTTCTAATATGTGAATGTTTTAAAATTAAAGCAACTAATATTCCAATTAAAATTCCTATAATTGTTGAAATTGTAAACGTCATTAAAAATAACCCGATACCTTCAAATAAACTTGAAAAATGAACAGCATGACCATGAAATTTTTGACAAGTTTCAAACATAACTATTGAAATAGCATCATTTAATAAACTTTCTCCAAATATAATAGTATATAATTTTGGATCAACTTTATAAGCATTAAATATTGATAATATTGTAACTGGATCAGTTGCTGATAAAGTAGCACCAACAGCTAAAGCATCAACAAATTCTAATTTAACATTATCAAAACCAATTGAAGTCCATATATATAATATAATTCCAACTACTAGTGCACTCATAAAAGTTCCAGGTATGGCAAATGTTAAAATTGATCCAATATTTCTAAAAAAATTAGCTTGATGTAATTCATAACCACTATTTAATATAATTGGAGGTAATAAGATATTAAAAAAATAACCAGGATTAAATTTAACAGCATCTTGAATATAATGACCGGGACTTAATCTAATAATTAATCCGACAATCATGCCACAAAATATAGATAATACAGTTTCATGGATTGCTTTAATTCTTCTTTGTTGAAGGAAATATGATGACCATAAGGCACTCATTAATAAAAATAATAAAATAAATAATGCCCAACTTGAAAATATTTCATTTTCAACTGGATTTGAATCATCTAAGTGATCATCATCTGGAGTAGATAGATCGGGTGAATCATCGGTATCATCTAATATTGCTCTTTTGATTAGAAGTTTAGTTAGATATAAAGTTAGACTAACCATAAATTATGAAATGTGTGAAATGTAATATGTAGTTGTTGTTGACTAAAAAATTGAATTAGTTCGAATTGTAAAAATAACTATTGAACAGCAAAATATTAAATCAAAAAGAATGACTGAAACAAGTTGTAATATAATCTAATCTAATAATGGAGTCTTGAAACTAATTGTATAGTAATTGTTCTTACAAATGCCGTTGGTAAAACAAAAAGTATTGAATCTGTTTGATAAAAATAAATTTGTTCTGTTGAAATCAAAATCTGAATAAAGACGGAAAAAATTAAAAAATGACATTCAAATTTGGTTGCAAAATAATATCAAACAGTTGCAATTGATGAGTAAATAGCTTCGTTAATATTGTTCGTTCGTAGCTGAACATGATAGATAATGTTATATGCTTGTTGTTAGCCTTAAATGTTGGTTTAGACGTGAACGTGTTTTCTCTCATGTTTTAACCTAAGTGTCTCAAATTAGATATTTTAGACAAAGGCCTCCTTATCATTTCAATGTATAAGAGATAATGTCCAAAGTATAACCGAGTTCCCCTTTATTTATTTATATATGTATTTATTTAACAAATTCTCTCAGACATATCTCCAGTAATATAGTCTCTTACCCGGGTAAACTTATGACTGTAGTAGAACATTTTTTAATTAAACAATCAAATTTCGTAAGTTGAATCTATTGAAATAAACTGGTAGTAAAGAGCAAAGACAAAGATCTTCATTCTCTTTTACAATCGGTCATTTGTCATTTGACTTTAACTCTTCGGATGTTAAAATGTCACTTCTGGTTTTTAATATTACCTCAATAAAATTACATCACTATCAATCGAACCTAATGGAAAATATAGTAAAAGAATCAAATAAAATAGTATTTATTAATAAAGAATTAACAGATGAAACTAGACTCCATTATGTCAATTTAAAAATTAGAGAACACTCTATACTACATTGGAGTAGTAACTAATAAGTAATATATAACTATTCCCTTTTTACAATAATGAATTTATAAAACTAATGTGAATCCACATTCGAAAGGGCCATCTTTTTCTGTATAAGCATAAGCATTACGAACCTTACGGGCGATAAGGTCGAACTAAGGAATCGCACTCTCGTGATATCAATATCGTTCTTCATGCGAAAAAAGATTACTTGATAAAACACAAAAAAAAAAAACGAATTGCAATAGACAAGTTGATCTTAAATTTAAACAACCAACTAATCTATAAAGTATTATCAAAAGAAGATGTAACCTCAGATTTTCTAAATTATTGAGCAAGGTTGCATGAAGGAAATTAAAGTTTTAAAGAATAGGGAAAGGTGATTCTCAAAATAATTGTATTATATATTAAGTTACGACCCGTCTCGTGGTAAGATGGTATAAATCTTTGGACGTGGCACCAGTCCTAAAATTGCACTCAATACGAAAAATGAGTCGCGCTATTTGGTATAAATATAAAACGTGTCGAGAGATTTTAAGGACACAAAATCAAGATAATGCAAAACACGCCTTATCTCGCAGTTGAAAATTTAATCGAGTAATTACAATCTGGGAGTACAATTTGAATGGTTTATATCATTTTATAGTATAATCTATCAATATATATGCTGGTTACTTAACCGTAAGAAATCTCTCTCATTGATAATTCTTCAATAGTTTATGAAATAGTCTAAAAATTTAACAATTGCAAGCCCACATAAGAAAATAATAAATTTCAGTTACAATCTTCAAACTATATCTATAGATTATGTAATATCTTACATAATTTTAGTTGCAAAATTTCTTTTTTTTTTTTTTTTTTTATTTTTTTTTCTATTTTTATTTTCTATTTTTAATTTTATATTTATCATCAACAACTTTTTACAATTCAATTTACCACCACTCATCACATCATATCATCCCTTGTTGTTGTTGTTTCCTAGTTGCTAATTATAGCTTTTTCCCCAAACTTTTGTCATTCGCTTTTATATTTCAATAACATACGATAACTTATTTAAGATCTGTATTTAATATTTAATATTTAATATTTAATATTTAATATTTCATCATGTATCAAAAGAAAGTTAATCCTTCAATTGAAGATCTAAAACTTCAATCTTCTCAAACTCATTTACATAATTTTTATAAATCATCACAAATTAATCCAAATAATTCGTTAACTAATTTATCAAAAATTGAACATAATAAAGAAAATGTGTCGTTCCAATTACCAACTCCTCCATTATCTACTACTCCTTCATTTACAAACTTTTCTCAATTTAATTATCCATTAACTCCGCCATTATCATCAACTCCATCTCCAGATTTTTTAAGTTATAAACCTATATCACAACCAAATTCAAGTTATTTTTCAATAATCAAAAGTTTAATACCATCAATTAATTATAAAATTTTTACTTTATGTTTATTATGGTATATTTGTTCAATTGTATCATCTAATTCAACTAAATTAATATTAAATAATTTCAATTACCCAATTACTTTAACTCAATTTCAATTCTTATTAAATATAATATTATCAATTTTATTTCTATCAATTATCAACAAAAATCAAAATTTAATACAGTCATTACCAATAGGTTTCATTCCAAATCATATTAGCATACTGAATTTTATTGTTCCTACTAAACATATCATTTCTACAACCTTATCCATGGGATGTTTTCAATTTATTGGTCATTTAACTAGTCATAACGCAACTTCAAGAATACCAGTTAGTCTAGTACATACAATCAAATCATTATCTCCATTGTTAACTGTGATAGTTTACAGATGTCTTTTCAAAAAGACTTATAAATTAAGAACATACATTACTTTAATTCCACTTGTTTTTGGTATAATGTTGACTTGTTATAAACCAAACAACACCATAAATTCAAATGAGTATCTTAGTGGATTATTTTTTGCATTTATTTCAATGGTTATATTTGTTTCTCAAAATATATTTGCTAAAAATAGACTTACAATAGACAAGAGCGAATTATTACCAACAATGAAGAAACATTGTAAAACGTTGGATAAATTAACTATATTATTTTATTGTTCCATTATTGGTTTTGTACTAACTTTCCCAATTTATTTTGTTTCTGAATGTTATGAATTTTCATTATTAAAATTGAATAATAAAGTTTTAGCATTGATTTGTTTAAATGGTATAAGTCATTTTTTACAATCATTATTAGCATTTCAAATTTTAGGTATGATTAATCCAATAAATTATTCCATTGCAAACATTTTAAAAAGAATTTTCATTATATTAATTAGTTTTATTTATGAAAGTAAAAATTTTTCAAATTTACAAACTATGGGTTTAGCAATAACGTTGTTTGGTTTATACTGTTATGATAAATTCGGTCAATAGTATAATGTAAGACATTTAATTTAATTTACTTCTTTTCGTATTAATAAATATCTATTCTAATAAATAATATAAAAGTTTAGTCTAATTTTAATGACCACTTCCATCAGTATTTAACATCTTTTTAAAAATATCACCAAATGCAACCATAAAAACAGTTTGCCAAACACCTAAACCAATTCTTGGAGTAACACCTCTATATAATCCTTTAATACCACTAGTTTGATAAATGTATTTAAACGCACCAATAACTGATAAATTTTTTGGTCTATTTGGATCATTTGTTTTTGATTGCATTTCAACTCTTATAACTTCAATTGGTTGATTCCAAGCAGATAATCCACCACCAATAACTGAACTTGCAATTTTTTCAACTGCTGATAATTTTTGATCTTCTCTTTTATTTGTTAATTTACGTATTGATTCTTCAGCTAATCTTGAAAAACCAAATCTTGAACCCCAATTAGTCATTTGTCTAATTGCAACTGCATTTACTCCTTTATTTATACCTCTAATACCTTCTTTTTTCCAAATCTCTTGAAAAACTTGAAATGAAGTTTGAGTTGGAACACCTGATGATGCTTGTTTAGCTCTTGTAATTTCAACTGTTTTCATACATGTACAAAAACCCATTGTTAAATAAGCTTGAGCTAACCCACCAGCAATACCACCACCCATTCCTGCAACAAAATTATTTACACCAAATTTTGATTTAAATACATATTCAGCTTCATTACTAACAAATAATAATACAGCACCTTTTGTACTGGCTTCAATCCAAGCCCATGGAATTAAACCTTGATAAAATCCTAATACTCCACCTCTTGACCAAACTTTAGCTATAGCTTGTGCCATTGTTAAATTTCTATTGGCAGCCATAGTAGTTTTAACAACTTCTAAAGGTTGACCTAAAGTAGTAGCTTCAGCCATATTTAAACCAGCACCTAATAAAATATTAGAAAAACTAACTGGTTTCTTTTCAATCTTTGGAGGAGATATAGCAGCCAGTGAACTCATAATTGGAATAGTTAGTTATTAGTTGTTGAAAATTTATTCAATAATAATATCTTTTTTTTCGTTCTTTTTTTCCCCATAATAAATCAAAATAATATTTGGTAGATGAGATTTACGAGGGGCAGAGTTGAGTTAAATTGAGATAGGAGTCAAGTAAAAACGCTTTGAACCATATATTCAAATTGACAGATGGAGGATAAGCTAATCAAATTAGTGCCATTGTTGTTTTGTTACTCTTTGGACTGTTTGTCAAACTATTGATCGATCTGTTCATGGTTATTGCTCATTTGTTTATACCTTTTTTTTTGCAGTCAAATATGTTCAATCCCGGAATCGGGATGTTTAGGAATCTAGAAAGATTTTATAAAATGGCCGCAAAATTTAAGCTTTAGATTGTTGAGCTCAATTTAACTCAACAATTGAAGACATTCAATGGAGTCTTGTTAAATGCAGCTGTTCCCCTCATTAACCATTGCTATAAGGCTTGATTGAACTTTTTTAAACTGCTATCAGTCGTATCTCACCGAAATTATTGCGCTCCTATTGCTACCATCTATGTAGCACGAGCTCGCCTTGAACCTTGCGCGAGAAATTATTCCACTCGCATTAAAGTATCGCTTCGAAAAATACATGTAAATAAATTGAATCTGAAACAATTCGACCTATATGCAGTCTCATAGTACTTAAGCTCGAAATTTAAATTGTAAATAACTCCTTCAATAATTGACCTCTAATAATCAGACTTCTTTCATATTAACCTCAGAATAATTAGAATAATTTGGACATATGAACTTTTTGCTAAAGCTAATTTTGATCACGTAATTCTTCATCAGAAAAATGGCAAAAAACAACAAATTGACAAATCGACAAATAATCCATACTTGGACCTCTTTTAGCACTTCTAAAATGGTTAATTTGGCTCATTAGTTTTTAATATTAATTCTATATTACTTTGCAGTTTGCAAGATTTTTACCACTTCTGTAAAATTACTCTTCCATTTTCGAATACCTTCCCATGGAGAATATGGAAGTTGATTATAGATCAGAACTACAAAAATTGAATACTTTCATTATATATGTTCATGAGCAATTTGGTTGCGGAATTCGATTTTCTGTCAGGTCAATTTATTCGATTTTCTCCATACTTAAGAAAAAAATCCGAAATTTTTCAATTTTAGTTTGAATCAAACAAGAACAAATCTAGTATGCTAGTTTAAAATTTAACATAACTCTCAATTAAATCATACATTGCGTTATATTTTTTGCAAAAATTTTGTATGATTAAAAAATGCCAAAATGGCAATTCAAAAAAAGGATTTCGACTGTTAAACTTTAAAGTATAAGAAAAGGATTATTGAAAGCTTCTGATTTGGTATAACTAAGCTTTTCCTAGGGAGATTGCGTTGTTAAAAAGATATAATCCAATAAGTCTAGTACGAGGTCGTCTCAGGGCTTACGCGAGAATTTTTTTTTGCACCACCAAGATCGTCGCATTGAAAATTGGTACAATATTAACTATTGCGCTACCAAATATATATGTTTACAACATTCTGACAATACTATATGGTCAACTAACATAGTTGAATATTAAAAATACCGTTATAAATGGTTCATCAACCCAAGTATTACCACCATTTGGCATCATGGTGTAAATGGATCAGATGCAACTGATTATAGATTAAGTTCAGGTGGTGTTTATACTATTGAAGCTGTTGGATTAGTTCCTGTTACTATATCAAATGGTACTCAATCTTTATTTACTGCTCAATATTAATATATTTACTCACAGTGACGTTCAAACAAATTCAAAAAACATGTCTGGTAAAAGTATGAAAGTTTCATTTAGTGTTTTGGTTATGATGGTTATTAATATTTGGGTTAGTTTATTTAAAAAGTTTATAACCTACTGAGTTTAGAATAATAATATATTATGTTAATCGTTGTTAACTGAATTGTAAGATTTGTTTACATTGACCTACTCCTGACAAATGTTATTCTTCTCACTTTTTATTGCGATCACGAAGGATAATAGACATCAATACCTAGCTTAACAATTTTAAAATTCAAACCAAGTCATGATTTTAACTATAGATTTAAAAGTAATAAATTGTTGATGAGTATTGAAATATATTTATTTTACTTCCTAATCGAGTAAATCCGCAGCCGCTCGTATAACCATCTTTAGTTAAGTCGGCTATTAAACTATAACAGTTCATTTTAAGTCTAGTTTTCCCCTTGCGGTTTTTTTTTTTTAATTAAAATAAAAATTTAAAAATAGATTTCTAAATTTAAATCATCAATAGAAAGATACCAAAGGTAATGAATGAATTCAATAAATAATAACAACAATAATAACTATATAACATCTAAGAATATAAAAGATGTTAATAGAAGATCAATTAGTTATGAATATCAACGTATAAAACCACCTCTACCAATATCGATTTCAACTACATCTTCATCTTCAAGTACTAATACAACTATAAATTCAAGAAATAACTCAAAAGATAATTTAACATTACAACAACCTAGAGTCACATCAGATTCAATAATGTATAATAATAGCATATCAAAAGATGATTTTAAATTTGTTAGTCCTGTAATAGAATCTCCAACTCAAAGTTTAAATTCAAATGCCGTGAATTCAATAATTTCAAATTATAATTATTCAAAAAGTTCAGTAGATTTACAAAAAACACAATCATCATCACAACAACAACAACAGCAACAGCCACCCGCTCCACCTCCTATAGATTATTCACACAATCGACAAAACTCCGAATCATCAACTGTTTCTGGTTCTTCAATTGAACAGCAAAATAAGGATAAAAGATTTGTGCGGTATGCTATGGGATCAAATAATCATCTGAGTAAATGGAATATAAATAACGTTTTGAAATGGTTAGATAAACATAATTTTAATAATTCATGGAAGGAAACTTTTCGAAGGAATGAGATTTCAGGTAATAGATTTTTAGAATTGGAAAATTTTGAAAAAGATTCAATAATATGGCAGCAATTTTCAAAATATTTAGATTGTAATGATGCATTGAATTCAATAGATAGGTTTATAGAATTATTGAGAAATGAGGATAAAGATAAAGAACCAAAAGAAGAAACTCGAAGGCATCATAAATCAACTTCTTCAATTAGTAGTTCTGAAGTATCACCATCATTTTTTAAAAAACATAAAGATCAAATGAAAAATGAATATAGAAAAAGTGGTATATTAAATACAATTAGAAAGTATGGTGGTGATAAAATTAAATCAAAAGGTAACAGAAATTCAGCATTGGAAATACCTTCATTTGAACCATTGGAATTGCAACCTCAACAAATTCAACAATCACCCATATCTCCAACTTTTTCAATTGAATCTTTATCTATTGATGAAAAATATTTACCTAAACAACAAGGAAATGATCAAATGATATTAGTTACAAAGGAAAATAGAACATTCACTCCAATAAAAGTAGACTTTTCAAATATAAAATCAAGTATTATTAATCAATTAGGTCTTATTGAAATAGGAACTATTACATTCCATTTAACTGATTTTAATTCAAAAGAAGGTGAAGCATTACCCGATGAAATTTTATTTAAATTAGTCAAACAGGGTATAAAATTATTAGTTAAACAAGAATTAAGATCACCTCAAGGTACAAACATTTCAACAACTTCATCAGACTCTAAATCTTTTGATGAAGGTAGTCAGAAAACATATCCTGCAACTCCTCAATATCTATTACAAAATAAAAATGATCCAAAAGTTGATTATTGGAATTTTAAAGAATTATCAAGAATTAATGAAAAGAAAAATTTACCACTTCGAGATTCAAAACCATTTCCATTAAAATTACCAAATAAAGAAAAACCACCATTACAAGTTAAACCTTCATTTAGAGTTTTACGGAAAAATGAAATTGATTTTGATGAAAGAAGAAGAAAATCTTCAAATGAAAATCATCCAACATTAATTAACAATATTTATTCAAGTTCAGTTTCAGATTTAAAAAAATCTCCAATTAGTGCATCAACAATTATAAATGATACAAAAAAAAGTTTAAAAGCAAAACGTGCAGCCCCACCACCACCGATAAAGAGAAAAGAAACAGAAGATGAATTTTTTATGAAACGTACAATTACTCCAAGAATTGAACAAGATGAATATTTTATGAAACCAGCTAGTAGTACTCCTAAATTTGAAGAAGATGAATTTTTCATGAAACCTATGAAATCGGTTAAAATGAATGTTCGACCTCCAATTGAGGAAGTCTATAATAATCTTGAGAAGTATTTTCCTCATACAGATTTGGATCAACCAATTATAGATGATTCAAAAATTTCAAGAACTTTTTCAAATGCAAATGAATATACACCAGTTAAAAGAATGAAAACAATTAGAGGAGTTGCAAATGAAGCTAAAAGAAAAGTATCATTATCTAGATCTAATACGACGAAAATGTGGGGTCAAAAAGTTACAGAAGTTACGTCAATTGATAGATTTATAAGCAAAACTTGTAATAAAACTGGTAATTTTCAAGAATTTGCATGGATTAAAGGAGAATTAATTGGAAGAGGATCATTTGGAGAAGTATATTTAGGTTTTAATGTTACAACAGGTGAAATGTTGGCTGTTAAACAATGTAAATATAATTCAATTGGATTAGATGTTTTAATTAAAGAAGTTGAAACAATGAAAGATTTAGATCATTTAAATATAGTACAATATTTAGGATATCAACAAACAAAAACAACGTATTCTTTATTTTTAGAATATGTAGCTGGTGGATCAATTGCTAGTTGTTTATTAAGTTATGGGAAATTTGATCTGGAATTAATTCAATATCTTACAAAACAAGTATTAAAAGGGTTAAATTATCTACATAAAAATAATATTATTCATCGAGATTTAAAAGCGGATAATTTATTATTAGAATTAGATGGAATTTGTAAAATTGGAGATTTTGGTATTTCTAAAAAGACAATTAATGTAGATGGACCTTATCAAAATGAAAATGGATCAATTCAAGGTACAATATTTTGGATGGCACCAGAAGTTATACAAAATCAAGATGGATATTCAGCAAAAATAGATATATGGTCATTAGGTTGTGTTGTATTAGAAATGTTTAACGGTAAAAGACCATGGGATAATACTGGAGCAATGCAAGCTATTTATAATATAGGTAGAATGAAGAGTCATCCACCTATAAATCCAGAAATTGAAGAATGTGCTAAAAATTTTATAAAGAAATGCTTTACGTTAGATCCAAATTATAGACCAACAGCAGCAGAACTTTTAGAAGATGAATTTATGAAACCAAAGAATGAATTTAATTTCAACTTACATCCATTGTATAAAATAATAAATAAGAGTTGAATCAATTTTGCAACCATTTTAATTAATATTATGTAATCACCCCGCCATTTCTTACAAATTTATTTTTATCATCAACTAGAATTTTTTTTTTTTCTGATCATAAAATAATATTATTTCGCTTGGGGCTTATTTCGATAAATCAAAGTTATTCAAAATGGGTTTAAAGAAAATGTTTATGAAGAAAGATCCAACAGAGGAAGAAATAAGAGAAGAATTAAATAGAGTTGGTATTTCTACAAAATCAGGTCATAGAAGAGAAGAAAAATTTGGTGCTTTTAAAAATTATGCTCAAGAAAGACAACTGAATAGGCAAAATTTGGGACCAGTTTTAAATCCTTATAAAAATTTAGACGGTAATATTAATGGTGGTAATCCATATAGTAATGAGAATAACAACCCAAACAATAATAACAATAATAATCCATATGGTGGTAATTCAAATAATAATCCTTATGGATCCAACTCCAATTCAAATTTAAATCCAAATAAATCCGAACCATCATCAACATCATCACCATCAGCATCACCATCACCATATGGAAATAATTCACCATATAATTCACCATATGCTAGAGCAAAACCGGTGTCTCAACCACCTCCAAGGACTAAACAACATCGTCTACCACAACAACAACGAATTAGAAAAGAAAGTTACAAACAAGTTGATAATGATAATGATAGTGAATCATTAGATTTAAATCAAATACCTTCAAATATTGATTTTGGTACGGGTAAAAAACCAATAAATCGAAAAGTTTATAATGAAGAAATAGATTTGAATGAAGAATATCAAGAAGATGATTTAAATTTAGATATTGATGAAGAACAAGAACAAGTGAATTCAGAAGATGAAGAAGTAGAAGCAATTAAACAAGATATAAGATTTGTTAAGAAGGAATCAGTTCAATCTACTAGAAATACCTTGACAATGGCTCAAGAAGCAAATGCATCAGGTACCAATACATTAGGTATGTTGGGATCACAAAGTGAAAGATTATATAATGCAGAACAAAATTTATTATTAGCTGATACTCAAACACAAATTGCCGATGAAAAAGTCAAAGAATTGAAACGACTTAATAGATCAATTTTTGTACCAGCTTATGGTAATCCTTTTAATCGTAAAAGTAGATTAAGAGCACAAGAAGAGAAAATTAAAAATCAAAAATTACAAGAAAAATATCTTAGAGAAGAACACAGAAGAGGTATTTATGAATCTGAACAAAGAGTTAAAGCAGGTATAACAGAAGGTAATTCAGAATTACTGGAAAAATATCGCGATGCTAAAAATTTAAAATTATCAGAACGTTATAGATTTGAAGGTGATTCAGAAGATGAAGATATGGAAATTGAAATTGCAAATAATTTACATGAAATTGGTAAATATTCGAGTCAATTAAATCAAAAGGCAAAAGCTATAAATACTGAAATTGATCAACAAAATATTAGGTTAAGACAAATTGAAGAAGATGCTGATAAATTAGATATAAATGTTCATATGAATTCAACTAGATTAAGTAATATACGTTAGAAGTATATCTTTCGGTTTTTTTTTTATTTTTTTTTTTTTTTTTTTTTCAAGTTCAATTCGATTCGACTTTTTTCTTCATTAGCCAACATTTCAGCAAACATTAGCAAAAAAAAAATAAAATGAAAGGTTTTAGAATTGGGGTTTTAGAATTATTAATATGAACCAGAGCAAAGTGACTCTAAACTGACAGTGCGCCCAAATTAAGCCAAGCCTGAAACAATAGATCCTTTTCTGAAACATTTACGAGGTTTTCAAGTCTTGGTGCTGATTGAAACCATTCAGTGTCGATCGATTTAAATCAGCTGAGCCTGAAGTAACTAGAGGCATATGTTTCCAAGCAAAAGATAACTATACTCTGAAGTATTTGGGTGCGAAATAATTATTTATGGGTGCAAAAATTAATCATTCATGGGGTGCAAAAAAATAATTTTTCATGGATGCAAAATCAATGATAGTAAAACGTTTTGAAGTTAGATTCAACTGAATGTCATATGCTCCGTTAGTTATAACAAGATGCCAAGATTGACTCAGTCTCTATTGTTAAATTAAACTAATAATCAACTCAACTTTATAACTATAAACAATTGAAATAGAACGAAATCTAAAAATTTAAAGGGGTAAGATTTAAGGTTTACTATAATGAAAAGAAATTTTCTTTTTTTTTTTTCTTTTCTTTTTCTTTCATTTTTTCTTCCCCTTTTAAGTAATTATGCATTGATACAAAATGAACGATATGCCGGGACCAATAGGAAGCAGTTGAAAAGAAAGCAAAGGGTAAGAGAATATTACTAACAATTCAAGGTGTTTTCTGACGGACGGACTGACTGTCTTTCTTTCTTTCTTTCTTTCTTTCTTTCTTTCTTTCATTCAGTGTTTCTTTCCATATACGAATGGTGGTGCTGTTATACAAAAATAGAAATTTAAATTATTATGTTATGAACACACATACAAAATAAATAGAAATTAGCGAATAACAGTTCTACATTAAAATTAAAAAGGAATGAAACTAAGCCAAAAGGAGTAAGATTGTTTCATAGTTGATCCTTTAATCCATAGATACATTTACGTTTACATTTACATTTACATTTACATTTATTTATTCTGCCTCTCAAGATGAACGTTTTTAATCAATTTGTAACCATTTATAAAAAACTATAAACTTTTAGCTTTGAGAGTTTAATATAATTAGATAGAGTTTAGTTAGATAGAGTTTAATATAGTTAGATACAGTTTACTTAGTTTGAGTTCAATATAGTTTGTTACAGCATAATAGAGCATAACTAAATAACACTCAATGACACGATTTATTATCAACGGGTTTACACAAGCGACACTCGTTTAAAATTATTCCGTTGATAAACGAAAAAATTGAAAAAATATTTATATTTTTTTTTTTTATTTTTTGTTTTTTTATTTTTTTTTTTTTTTTTCATTTTTTATTTGTCTTGATTTAGCGCTCATCGAAAAATAAATTAAACGACGAATGGCATTCAATCCAGAACAACAAACCAGAATATTACATAAAATACAATAAGGATTTCTCTGCTTGTTTCATTTCATTTAGCCTTACGTTCATTTAGCCTTACGTTCATTTAGCCTTACGTTCTTCCTTTCTACCTTGAAGTAATGTATATCCACTCTCTTTATCTTATCTTTTTGTTTTTTTTTTTTTTACTACAACTTTGATGATTTACATTATCTGATACAAATTATAAGCTTTGTGTCTTAATTTTAAATGTAAGAACTGTAAAATTATAAAATTATAAAATTCTCTTATGCTCAACAAATTTTTTAAGATTATTACTTCTTTTGATAAATAGAAACTGTATGGAAATGCAAATGCAAATGGGATGGAAATGGGATGGAAATGGGATGGAAATGCAAATGGTAGCATAATTTTATTTTTATTGTTTTGCATAATTTTTAGATGGAATAAATTTATAAGAAAATCTTGAATAATTATTATACGATTTTTTCACAGACGGGTTGTTTCTCTTTTTATAAATTTTATATCATTCGTTCTTTTTATAATTTATATCATTCATTTAAGTAAGTAAGTAGGTAAGTAATGTCATCAGCTCAGACTGCGTTCACAAGTTCTTCAAATGGTGGTAAAAATCACGGTACAACAACTATAAAAAAATCAGGTAATATAGCTGGTTTTTCTTCAAGTAATGTTTCATCAAATTTGACTGCAATTGATACTTTTGGTAATAAATTTGAAGTTCCAGATTTTACTATAAAAGAAATTTTACAAGTTATACCTTCAGAGTGTTATAAGCGTAATTTGATAACTTCATTTTATTATGTATTTAGAGATATCGCATTAATTTTGACCGTGGGTTATTTTGCAAATTCTTATATTCCATTAATTGATTCACAAATAATTAGAGGTTGTTTATGGGCTTCGTATAGTTTTATTCAAGGTTTATTTTTAACTGGTATTTGGGTTTTAGCTCATGAATGTGGTCATCAAGCTTTTTCTGATTATGGTTGGGTTAATGATTTAACTGGTTGGTTTTTACATTCATATTTATTAGTTCCTTATTTTTCATGGAAATATACTCATTCAAAACATCATAAAGCAACTGGTCATTTAACTAGAGATATGGTATTTGTTCCAAAAACAAAACAACAATTTATCGAAAGTAGAGGAGCTAAAGATTTAGATGATTTATTAGGTGATTCTCCAATTTATTCATTATATCAATTAATTTTACAACAAACAATGGGATGGATTGGTCATTTATTTTTAAACTTAAGTGGTCAAAAACATCCAAATCATAAATTTTATCAAGTTAATCATTTTAATCCAACTTCTCCATTATTTGATAAAAAAGATTATAATTATATTTTATTATCTGATTTAGGTATAATTTTACAATCAACTATTTTATATATTTGGTATAAACAATTTGGTACCTTTAATTTTGTAATTAACTATTTTATTCCATATTTATTTGTTAATCATTGGTTAGTTTTCATTACATTTTTACAACATTCAGATATCAAAATGCCTCATTATACTAATGATGAATGGACTTTTGCAAGAGGTGCAGCTGCTACTATAGATCGTGAATTTGGATTTATTGGTAAACATTTATTTCATGATATTATTGAAACTCATGTTTTACATCATTATTGTTCAAGAATTCCATTTTATAATGCAAGAAAAGCAAGTGAAGAAATTAAAAAAGTTATGGGTAAACATTATCAACATTCTGATGAAAATATGTGGGTTACTTTATGGAAATGTGCAAGAATGTGTCAATTTGTTGATGGTGATAATGGAGTTTTAATGTATAGAAATTTAAATGGATTTGGAGTAGATCCAAAAAAGGAAAGAAAGTAATGATAGACAGTAATTTAGGTTTATTGATTTTTTTATATAAATGTATAATAGATAGAAAAGTTAAGAGATAGTAATAATAATCGATTCTAAAAGTTGCGCTCTTATCGTGAACAGAATGATGTTTACACTATTGAAACTTGAGATATCATTAATCCATTACTTTTATTATCCTTGTTCTACTTTATTCTATATAAACATCCAAGTTCTAGTTCTTGATCTATATTTTATATAATCTTCACCAAAGAAATTCACCAATAATCCCTCTTCAAACACAATCCTTTTCTTAAAGAAATTCCATAGTATATAACCACCAACAACTAATATAATAACATTATTCAACAATAGTTCCATGCCAATAAACCAAATAAAAAAACCAAAATATGATGGATGTCTAACATATTTAAAAATCCCATGAGTTATCAATTTATGATTTGGTTTACTATCTCTTTGAATATAATGATTAAATGATTCTCTAGCTGTATACATAGCTAAATTTCTTATAAATTGACCAAATATAATCAATATCAACCCAAGGTAAAAAGTTTCAAATTTCCAATTTATAAAATAATGCTCTAGTATCGAACATAAATAAATACCATGCAATTCATAATCTTCCAATATGAATGAATCATCGTCAATTTGTGATCTATTAAATAAATAAGTATTTATAAATTCTAAAGAATGAAAAATTGAAATAAATGTAAAATAATTAGTCAATGGTCTATGATATTCATTTATGATTGTTAAATATATACTCCATGTAAATATTATACCAAGTAAATATGATTTACCAACTACTTTTATTAAATTTACATTATTTGGTTCATAATTCATAATTCATTTGACTGTGAAAAATTAAATAATAGTGAAAAATTAATTATATCGATTGATGAGAAATCATGATGATGATCATCGCAAAATTAACATATTAGAGATATTCATAGTTGGTTTTATTATTGGTGGATTAACAGTACTAGAACTAATATGGATTAAACATGCTACTAAATTGTTGATATATTTTATGATTTTACAATTCTTTTTCATATTAGAATTTGTTACTAGTTGTGTATATCAACCAACTACAATTACTTCAAAATCATTTCTAATCTATGGAAATAAAGGAAATAAACAGTTCTGGATTATGCAATTATTTACAATATGGGAATACAAAAGCAAGTATAAGATAGATACTACTTTTTTAGGAATTTTCATTTTGATCATGGGCTTATTATTACGAGTTATTGCAATGAAGACTTGTGGTGATTCATTTAGTCATTATATTGAAATTAATCATGGAAGACAACAATTAATCACTCATGGAATATATTCATATATTAAACATCCATCATATTTTGGATTCTTTTTATTTGTATTAGGAGTTCAATTGTTCCTAAATAATTATATCAATTTGATTCTTGATACAATTATACTCCTTTATTTCTTCTATATTAGAATCAAATATGAAGAAGCAGTCCTTATTTCAAAATTTTATGGTCAACGATATATAAATTATAAAAATTCAACAAAATCAATACTTTATATATTTTAAATATTCAATTTTTTTACAAACTTTTATTCATGAATCTTCTCTTTTGAAATCCCATCCAATATTTACTAGGTACATTTTCATCATCTTTATAAATTCTTTTTAATAATCGATCACTTAATTCTTGTCTAAATTGTTGTAAATAACTTCTCAATAAATCTTGTTCATTTTTTGTCTTTGGTGGTAAATATAATGAATTTAATGGAAATCCAATATCACCAGGTAAACTAAAATTATCAAGTGATAAATTATTTAATACCCTAACTGCTTCTTTATAATTTGTAAATTTATTTAATTTATTTAAACAATCACTGATAAATAATATTCCATATATTAATAATCTATCAGCATTACCTTTAATTTCAAAATTTTTAAAAAATGAATTTGCTCTAAATAAATCTAAAATTTCATCAATTATATCATAATTACTACCATCAGTGGATTCTGATGGTTCATAAGCTGGTCCTCTATATTTAGTATGAATTGGTAATAACGATAAGTTTCCAATTACTCTATCTTGTGAATCTTCTGCAAGAAATGTTGAATGATAAGCTGGCATAATGAATGATTATAGATTAATTGAATTTTGTTGATTTGAGTGGAATAAATGAATTATATACAGGGTTGAAAAAGTGCTACCATATGTTTCTGAAGTGCAAATAATCAACAAATTACAATTACAAAAAGAGAATACACAAGCCAAATGATACTTTGTCGAACATTTTAGGTAATAGTTGGCATTAAATCAACATTTAATAATAAATATTATCTCGAGAATATGTTTTGTTTGCGATCTATAAGCTGATAAATTGGGTACGAGGTTGCATCAAAACTAGTCCGAGAATTTATTTTGTCGCGTTAAATTCTGGCATTAAATTATGGCATTAAATTCTGGCATTAAATTATGGCTACTTTCAAGATTAAATCTGAAACAACTTGGCTTATAGGCAGTTCTGTAATACTTAATCTTGAAACTTGCATTGTAAATAACTCCCTCGGTATTGAAATCATTAGTCTCAAACTTTTTTCATGAAATCTTCGATAGATAAGCGTTAGCTGACAAATATTTCCTAGAATAAAACATAATTTTCATCACTTTATTGTTCTTTTAAAAAATGGAAAAAAACGATATTTTGCAAGATAATAACGCTTGGACCTGAATCAACAACGTTTAATTTGGTTGCTTTTTTAGGTTTATTAGACCCCGATTTGTATTTTTATGATGTTTTCAAGACGCCAAAATTAGTTTGAAAATTTTGTGAAAATTTCGAAACACTCTTAAAAAATTACTTTTTTAATTTTGAATACCTTAACACAAAAATATCTACAGCATATTAAAGTACAGAATTACGAATTTGGATAGTTTCCTCCTTTTAAAAATGAATATTACGTGTGGTATCAGATCTTTTGTAAATTCGATTTTGCCCATACTTTAGAGAAAATTTCAAAATTTTTCAAATTTTGGTTTAGTGCATCTTAAGTCAAGTCCAGCCCCATTGATCGAAGTACAATATATATCAGTTGATTAATTGAAAGTTATGGTCCTAAATGGAAACTTACTTTAAATTACATTTTTCGATAAAGTTTTGTATGATGTAAAAAGCCCAAAAATTAAAGATTCAAAGTATGTAGGATATATAATTCAAGGTCCTTAATTGCAAATAAATGGGTTTTATTTTAAGAACCTGTGCTGTTCATGATAAATAAGCCAATATGTTTACCAAATGAGTCGCCCAAAAGTTTGCGCGAGAACTTTTTTTGTTTCACCAAATCATGCAACGCGTCAAATTCATACTAAGGTACAATAGAAACAGATACACACAAATTTACGACATATTTAGTAACAATGAGTACTTAATGTTTGAACCTATATCTCAGTATATAGCCGTTATTACTCTTAACTAAAAAATGGAGTTGAACTGTTTCCGAATGGTTTAAAATACGAAACTCGGACTTACTTAATTTGTAATGAGTTCGGCCGAAGTTATATTCAGCAAATTAAAGTTTTAAGTGAAATACAAATAAAGAATAAGAAATGATGAGGTTGACACTTGCCATATTGTTATATAAATAAACAATTAGATCATATGTGAAATTTTTTGAAATTATCATAATTAAAATGAGAGCTGCTGTTATATCATTAAAAGAAGGTCAATTTACTGAAGTTAAATCGGATATACCATTCTACAACCAAATGATAATGAAATCTAATTGAGTCTAATTCATTTGCTGTTAACCCAACGGATTGGAAACATATAGTAGTTCCAAACATGAGTAAAACTGGTTTATAACTGGTTGTGATGTTTCTGTAGTTGTTGAAAAATTAAGTTGAAATGTTAAAAATCTCAAAGTTGGTGATTTTGTTGGAACTATGGTTGTTGGTAATAATTATCCAAATAATGGTGCTTTTGCAGAATATGTTGTTTTAGGTCCATTACACAACTGAATACGATCGCAAATTGAAGGATGATACTTCAAAATTGTGGTATGTACAATTGACACTTTCCAAGGTGCTGATGCCGTTACATTAGGTTTAGCAACTCTTGGAATAATTTTTACATTATTTCAAAGCTAAGATTGTTCAAAAAGATGAGGAAGTGTTATTATAAGGTGGAGCTAGCGCAACGGGTATTTTAGCCATTCAAGTTGCTAAACTAATGTATGGTTTAAATGTTATAGCAACTGCAAGTCAAAAGAATTTTGATTATATAAAAAGTTTAGGTTCAGATGATGTATTTGATTATAATGATAAAAATGAAGTAGAAAGAAATTAGAAAAGTTGGTAATGACAAAATTAAATTTGCATTAGATGCAATTGCAAATACTAAATCTACATTTCAATCAACTTATGATGCTACAAAGGAAACTTCAGAACCTTATGTTTCCTCATTATTAAATCTTGATGAAACCCCAAAAATGTTGATCCTACAAGAAATAAAGTTCATTTTGGAAGACCAATTGCTTGATAATGTCACAATGAGATCTAAATACTTTGATGGTGCCGTCTTTGATTAACCAGAAGGATTACTTGATGATTATAAACCATGGTGGTTTAATGAATTTCCCAAATTTATTGATCAGATTAAACACGCAAATTTGAGAATATTAAAAGATGGTTTAAACTCAGTTAATGGAGCTTATACTATATTAAAAGAAGGTAAAGTATCAGGTAAAAAAGTTACATTTGGTGTATAATTAGGCAAATAAAAGGAATACTATAATAATTTAACATTCGTATTAATCTCGTAAATATGTTTGTAATTCTTCTTATTATAGTAATGTCGGCCAATGTAATAAAAACGTTAAAGAGCAACTCCAATTTATCTAGACCAAATATAAATTGCTACAATTTTTATCGTTTCAACATACATGGTAACAGTTCACACAATAAAAATGAAAATGGTTGCAAAATTTTCAACCATAATACACTACTTCTATCATTTACTAGTAAATTACTTTACTTGATTCGGATAATTTGTAAACAATAACAATTTAAATTCATTACATAATAAATTACATACATATTTTTTTTTTCTTTTTTTGCAGTAAAAAATCATTTCAAAATATAATATTACAATTACCAATTTCAATTCATATTAACCAGTTTTAATTATTTAATATTGACAGTTGTATTGGCGTTATGTCAACTGTATCTCCAAATAAATCAATAGTCTTTAAGAATAATAATAATAGTAACAATGTACTACGTCAAGATGAAAATATATCTACTGGAGAATTATCAATTATTAAGAAAAGACATTCACCAAACAAAGATCATTCACCAAGAAGGAATTATTTACAACCAGTAAGTCCAAATGTAGCAAGAACAATTGAAACTCCAAAATCAAAATTTCAAAGACCACAATTATCAACAACTAGACCTTCATTAAATATACGATCAAAATCGACATTATCAAATTCATCAAATAAATCTACAAATAATCCATTTAAATTACGAAGAACTAATTCATTAATACAACCATCATCTTCAACTGCATCATTATCATCATCAGCTGATTTACCACAAGCAACAACTGATCGTTTTATTCCATCAAGACATAATTCAGTTACCGGTAAATTGGAAATATCGAATGAAGAACCATTACCAAATGCATCGCCTCAAAGTCATATAAAAGCACAAACATCAAAACTTTATAAATCTTTTGTTGCTGATGCTTTTGGTTTAAAATTGGAATCAAAAATTTTACTTTATAATGTTGAACCTCCTACTAAAAAACAAGCAATTGATTTATACAAAATTCCTGCAAACAAAACTTCAAATAGATTAACACCTTCACAAGCATCAGCAAGAGCTAAAAAAGTTCCAACTGCACCAGAAAGAGTATTAGATGCACCAGGTATAGTTGATGATTTTTATTTAAATTTATTATCCTGGTCTTCCACCAATCTTTTAGCCATTGGACTTGAAGATTCAGTATATGTTTGGAATGCATCAACAGGTGCTGTTGGCCTTCTTTGTGTTTGTAATACTATTGTTACTTCACTTAACTGGAGTCAAGATGGATCATATATATCAATTGGTAAAGATGATGGCATAATCGAAATTTGGGATATTGAAACAAATACAAAATTAAGAACAATTTCAAGTGGACATTTAACAAGAATCGCATCTCAATCATGGAGTAATCATGTTTTAACCAGTGGATCAAGAATGGGTAATATGTATCATTCAGATGTTCGAATTGCACAACATTTAACAACTACGTTAACTTCACATCAAGCTGAAATTTGTGGTATAGAATATAAACAAGATGGTTCACAATTTGCATCTGGTGGTAATGATAATTTAGTTTGTATATGGGATATAAAGAAAACTGATAAACCATTATTTATAAAAAATAATCATAAAGCAGCAGTTAAAGCGTTATCATGGTGTCAATATCAACCTAATTTATTAGCAACAGGAGGTGGATCAACTGATAAAACAATACATTTTTGGAATACATCAACTGGATCAAGAGTAAATACAATTGAAACTGGATCACAAATATCATCATTAAATTGGGGTTATGCAAATGGAATTGGAATGGAAATTGTAGCAACTCATGGTTTTCCAACTAATGACATATCAATTTTTAATTATCCAACATTACAAAAGACAGGTGAAATAAATAATGCTCATGATACAAGAATATTAAATGGGGTTTTATCACCAGATAATTTAACATTAGCCACAGTTGCAGGTGATGAAAATTTGAAATTTTGGTCATTATTTGATTTATATAAAGATAAGAAAAGAGAATTGAATAATATTAATGAATTTGATGAACATCATGAAACAAAAAGGATGAAAAAGATAATGAACTTAAGATAGTACAATAATAGGACTAATAACAATATACAAAATGACTCTGAATCTTAAATCTTGACTCTTCAGATCCTTTTTCTTATGAGTCGTGTAGTTATGATAATCCGGGGTCGATATTCCTATTTTGCTAAATGAATTAGCCGCATTACCCTTTTCAAAGATCAGGCTTATTTTTCATTGGACGTTTTTCGATAAATAAAAGTTTCCATTTATTACATTGTATGAATAGATTTTTAACATCAATCAAACCATTAAGTATTAGAAATATAATTAGAATGTCTTCATCAGTTCCTTTTAAATATCAACAACCACAACATAAATTGACTTTAATTCCTGGTCCAATTGAATTTTCAAATGATGTTTTAGCATCCATGGCCACTCCTTCACAGGCTCATACTTCACCAGAATTTGTTTCAACTTTTCAAACTGTTTTAAAAAATTTAAGAAAATTATTTAAATCTACTGATCCAAATACTCAAGGTTTTGTTTTAAGTGGTAGTGGTACATTAGGTTGGGATATTGTTTCATCAAATTTATTTAAACCTGGTGATGAAGTTTTAGTATTATCAACTGGTTTTTTCTCAGATTCATTTGCTGAATGCTTAAAAATTTATGGTATTGATGTTGATGTAATTACTGCTGAAGTTGGTGATGTTGTGCCATTTGATAAGATTGAATCAGCATTAAAAGAAAAGAAATATGATGGTGTAACTATAACTCATGTTGATACTTCAACTTCAGTTGTTTCTCCAGTTGAAGAAATTTCAAAAATTGTTAAAAAAGAATCACCAGAAACTTTAATTGTTGTTGATGGTGTTTGTTCAGTTGGTGTTGAAGATTTAGAATTTGATAAGTGGGGATTAGATTTTGTATTAACTGCTTCACAAAAGGCAATTGGTGTACCAGCTGGTTTATCAATCTTTTATACAAGTGAAAGAGCATTAGGTAAAGCATTAAATAAAGAAAAAGAAACTACATTTTTTGCATCATTAAGAAGATGGACTCCGATAATGAAAGCGTATGAAAGTGGTAATGGTGCATATTTTGCAACACCAGCTGTTCAAACTATAACTGCTTTAAAAACTTCATTAGATGAAATATTATCAGAATCATTAGATACAAGATTTTCAAAACATAATGAACAATCTAAAAAATTTAAATCAAAAGTTGAAGAATTGGGATTAAAAATTTTACCATTAAATTCAAAAGTTGCAGCAAATGGTTTAACAGCAGTTTATTTCCCAAATAACATTAATGGACCAGGTTTATTAAAGAAATTAAATGAAAAAGGATTTGTTGTTGCAGGAGGTATTCATAAACAATTAGTTGGTAAGTATTTTAGAGTTGGACATATGGGATATTCAGTTTATGAAGGACATATTGATAAATTATTAAAAGCATTAGAAGAATCATTAAACGAATTACAACAATAAGACGCTTATATAGTTAACTGAACAATGGACAATATATACAATTATGTATTATTCATGAATTTTCAATTTCAATTCTCGGTATACGCTTTTTTTTTTTTTTTTTTAACCTCGTTAACCACAGTTCGAAATATTTGCAACAGTTATAGACCAATGTTTCAATTTCGATTTATACAACCACTACTAAGGAATAATATTAAATGTATAAGGCCAATACAATACAGATTTATAAGTCAATCTACAACTAAATTTCAACTGTCACAACCACTGCTATTTGGTAGAAAAATTTCAACTTCTGAGACATTTATGCTTAAATCATTATTCAAAACTATATGGCCAAAGAATAATGCTAACTTCAAATTTAGAGTCATTATTGCATTATCATTACTTATTGGATCTAAAGTACTCAATGTTCAAGTACCTTTTTTCTTTAAACAAATTATAGATGAAATGAATATAGATTGGACAAATCAAGTTGGTACAATTCCGACCGTGGTCGGTTCTTTAATTTTAGCTTATGGAGGTGCTAGATTTGGTGCTGTATTATTTGGAGAATTAAGAAATGCTATATTTGCTTCTGTTGCCCAATCTGCTATAAAAAGAGTTGCATATAATACATTTGTTAGATTATTAAATATGGATTTAAACTTTCATTTAAGTAGACAAACTGGTGGATTAACAAGAGCAATAGATAGAGGTACAAAGGGGATAAGTTATGTTTTATCAGCTATGGTATTTCATATAATACCGATTACATTTGAAATTCTGATTGTTTGTGGTATTTTAAGTTATAATTATGGGGTACCGTATGCTACAATGGCATTGATTACAATGTTGGGTTATTCATTATTTACAATTAGAACAACTGCTTGGCGAACTAAATTCAGAAGACAAGCTAATAATGCAGATAATGAAGCTGCTTCAGTTGCATTGGATTCTTTAATAAATTATGAAAGTGTTAAAATATTCAATAATGAAATGTATCAAGCTAAAAAATATGAATCAGCATTAACTAGTTATCAAAATGCAAGTGTTAAAGTTGCAACATCATTAGCTTTTTTAAATGCTGGTCAAAATTTTATATTTACAAGTGCTTTAACTGCAATGATGTATATGGGTTGTCAAGGTGTTGCGACTGAACTGTTAACTGTTGGTGATTTAGTTTTAATTAATCAATTAGTTTTCCAATTAAGTGTTCCCTTAAATTTTCTTGGTTCAGTTTATAGAGAATTAAAACAAAGTTTATTAGATATGGAAAACTTATTTCAATTACAAAATGTTCCAATTAAAATTAAAGAAGTTCCAAATGCTCCAGATTTACAAGTTACTAAAGGTGAAGTTAGATTTGAAAATGTTTCATTTGGATATCATCCAGAAAGACCAATTTTAGAAAATGTATCATTTATAATCCCACCTGGTGAAAAAGTTGCCATTGTTGGTCCTTCAGGAAGTGGTAAATCAACTATATTAAGATTAGTTTTCAGATTTTATGACATTGATTCAGGTAGAATTTTAATTGATGGACAAGATATAACAAAAGTTTCATTAGACTCATTACGTAAGAATATTGGAGTAGTTCCACAAGAAACTCCACTTTTTAATGATACAATATATGAAAATATTAAATATGGAAATTTAAAATCAACATCAGAAGAAATTAACCAAGTTATTGATTTCGTTAAACTAGATCAGTTAATTAAAGATTTACCAGAAGGTTTACAAACAATAGTAGGAGAACGTGGATTAATGATTAGTGGGGGTGAAAAGCAAAGATTAGCAATTGCAAGATTATTGCTAAAAAATTCAAAAATTACATTTTTTGATGAAGCTACATCTGCATTAGATACTCACACTGAACAAAGTTTATTAAAAACAATTAGATCAATTTTTAGAATTAATGAAAATACAAATATTTCAATTGCTCATAGATTAAGAACAATAGCCGATGCTGATAAAATTATTGTTTTAAATAAAGGTCATGTTCAAGAACAAGGTACACACCAAGAATTATTAAATTGTGATTCATTATATAAAGAATTATGGACAATACAAGAAAATTTAGATATTGAACAACAGTTAGTAGATGATGAAGAAGAAATGATTAAATTAGAAGAAGAAAGAGAAAAAAAAGTGTTTAATGGGGATTGATTGAAACAATGGAACAATCATTTTTTGAAACACGGGAATTGGTCTTGTTACATTTATTCATTATGTACGTTATACCTGCAATACACGACGATGCATATTCCGACGTTATTATGCAAGATATATATACACTGATTATGAAAATTTGGTAGCGATTTCATCATATAAATGCGCTGAAATCCCAGTGAAAAAATATACTAAATCAAAGCAAAAATACAGTTATTTACTTATTTTTTGAAAGTATTACTTATTGTGATAATGTGTTATTCAACTGATTGTGGAATTTGTAAAGGAAAAACCTGGAATGGTTGTGGAAGTATGCATAACGAAAATTCAACTCGATTTGAGGTGGTTTTGACTTAAAGTGGGCTAGTACTAACTATCTGAAGATCATAAACCTCAAGCTTTATCAGGATATCCAAAAAGTGATTGGTGTAAATGTGAATCTAAATCTGGTGCTGATACCAGTGAATTTCCACCAAAAGCAGGGGATGCAAGAGCAAGAGATGAATTGTAATCTAGTGCTGCTCTGAGCTGAAACAGTCTAAGTTGTAAATTGGTGCTGCTTTAAAATTCATTGAAAGAAGATTGAATTGTGGGGCTTTTAAAAGTTGGTGACTTACGAGGTTTATGTTTTAGTTGTGCTCGTTTAAAATAACGGTTATGTCATAATATAGTTTACTTGGTCATAATATAGTTTACTCATGTCATAATATATATAAAATATGTCAGATCTACGGTGTCTTGTAGTTTAAAAGATGAGTTTGATTAGGCTGCAAATTGTTTCAATGTTGCAATTTTTAAAATGAAACGTTGCAATGCACCTAATTCTTTCGATCTTTTTCAAGGGTTACTACAGAATATTAGTTATGCCCATCGTATATTTCAATTTCTTTTAGTCAAAGCTATCTCTATCTCTTAAATGATAGTTCTTACTGTAATAGGAATTGATTTACAACTAACTTGTTTCAATCTGAAGGCAGAAAAAAAAAAAAAAAAAAATTATCACAACAAAAATTTAACCAAAACAAAATAAGACAAACTAAGAAGAGACATTAGGTTTAGTTGGTACGTCGTGGTTGTATTATTATTGGAAGTTTATTATTCCATTTGCAGCTATTCATCTAATTTATTTTAAAGTTTTATAATCATTATTACGTACAATTTTTATTCCTTAATATCACAAACTTAATATTCATTTAAATATAAATTGATTTCCAATTCAATTTTATAGTCCTTTTTTTATAATGAATAATATTGAATCAATTCAATATACTAATCATATACCTCCTCAATATTATAATAATTCGAAAGTTACTCAACCTCAACAACAACAGCAATTACAGCCACAACAAAATAGCGTAGGATCAAATAATAATCTACTACATACTCAACCACAATATAATTTAAATCATAATCAACAACAACAACATCAAAGTACTAGTCTGAATCCTTCACCACAATATAGACAATCTCCATTACATCCAACTTCAAAATTATATGCACAACCTCAACAAATTTTTAATTCAGAGTGGTTAGAAGATTTAAATTCTCCAGATAATTCACCGTCATCATCTAAATTGTCGAAAATAATAGAAGAACAAAAAATGTCAACAACTACAGCTATTCAACAACAACAACAACAACAACAACACTCTAAATTTGAAACTCCTTCAAAATTAAAACAAGTTAACAATTTTCAATATATAACTCCAATGTCAGAAAAATTTGAAATTGAAGAAACAACTACAATTACGAAATTACCTAAAATAAGTAGTTGGAAAATTTTTTGGTCAATGTTGAATGATATTGTAGGAAAAGATAAAATGGCAAAAGTGGGTCAATATACATTAAGATTGCTAGTTTATCATGCTGATAAGTCACAAATTTATCTTAGTGATGATAAATTAAATATCAAATCTATAAATTTAAAGTATAACAATTCAGAGAAACAATTGGATTTGATTAAAAATTTCCTTAAAAATCCAAGAGACTTCATCAAAATTATTGTCATATTAATTTGTTCAATTTTTAAATCAAGAGTTGCTGGTGTGATAACTGGTTTATCTATGTATAGACAACTTTTAAGATTTGGTAAAACACCATTTAGAATAAGAGATTTATATGAAAAATTTAAAAATAATATTAATTTAAAATCAAATTATATAAATCAAGCAAATTTGTTCAATAGGAAAACTTTGGGTGAATTTTTTTCATTATATTATGGTATAAATGATGAATCAATATTATTATATAAATTCAATTTCCTTACAAATCCAAATTATAAAAAATTTGTAACTAAACATGAAAGTTATGGTTGGTATTGTGAAACTTGGTTAGCTTTATATAATGCTTATGAAAATTTACAAAATTTAACACAACAAGAAATGGATATAAAGATACAAATTCAAGTTAAAAGTAGAGCAAAACAATTATCAAAACAATTATTAGGTGGTGTCACTATAATAACTACAAACAATAATAATAACGGGAACTCAGATGATTTGAAAACTTTGGAAAATATACAATTTAAAAAATCAAATGCTTGGATTGATATATATAAAAATTTATCAGATTTGGGTTTTAATACTTATACAGTTTTCAATATTGCATTACCTTTTGATACTTGGCAAATTTGGATGGGTATAAGTGCTTCCGTATTAAGTACAATTAAACTCTATAGAGAAACAAAAAACAAGATGATTGAACAAGAAATTCAGAAAGGTTTATAGATAGACAATTCTAATATCAACATTTATTTTAATACTTCATCTAATGTCACATTTTCATATTCTTTTGCATGATTCCAAAATTTAGATAAATGACGTTCACCAGAATCACAAGCAATGACTACTATCTTTTGGCCAGGTCCATATTTAAAAGCTGTTTTAACTGCTGCTACACAATTTATAGAAGCAGAAGAACCCCAAAATAATCCATCATTTTTACATAAAAATTTAGCCATTTTTAATGCTTGTTCATCAGTTACTCTAATTGCTTCATCGATATATTGTTCTCCTTGTTTGAAATTCCATGTTAATCTATTTAAACCAATTCCTTCGACTAATGTATCTACTTGATGTCTTCTTCTTGTTCCTTCTTTTTCTTTTGTATCATACATTACACCATAATTTATTCTATTAGCTAAACCTGAACCTTGAGGATCAGCTAGTATTATTTTAACACCTGGTATCTTTTCTTTTAAATATTTTCCAACTCCAGTTATAGTACCACCAGTACCACTACCATTTATAAATACATCTATTTTCTCTTCCATTTGTTTATAGATTTCAGGTCCCGTTGTTTTGTAATGTATTCTCCAATTAAAATCATTTTCAAATTGATTTGCAAATATTGCTTTTTGATTAGTATTTGAATTGTTTATTTTTTCAGCCCCTGATCTAGCTACATTTACATATTGATTTGGATCGACGATACTTGCAGGTTTAACTTTTTCAATCTCAACACCTAAACTAGTCAACAACTGTAATTTTTCATGTGATGTATCATCAGGTAAACAAATATGAGCAATATAACCTAAAGCATTACTTAAAATTGCAAATGAAATACCAGTTGATCCACTTGTTCCTTCAAATATTATATTATTTTCATTTGGTTTTATCAATCCTTTTGATTCACTTTGTTTTATAATTTCATAAGCTACTCTATCTTTAGCACTCCCTCCAGGGTTCATTAATTCTAATTTTGCATATATTTTACATCCTGTTAATTTTGATAATGATTTAATTTCAATTAATGGAGTGTTACCAATTAATGATTCAACACCGCGAGATCTTGGAGGTAATGAAGTTAATTTGTTTGCTTTATTATATAGACTTCGTAGTTCTTTAATCAATAGTATTATAGATATAAATGATGCTGATGTAGTAAATACATTTTTCCAATTTATGTTTGACATTATGGTAATTTTTTTCCAGTAATGATTTCACCCATCCCAATTTATTTGATACTGTCGATAATCAACGTTGTTGTCATATATATAGAAGCAAATAGACAGAATGAAAGAGTTAAACCGGTGAAATATGAGAAGGATTTGAATGTATTTGATTATATTGTTCCTAATGAAATTACATCTGTTGTTTTATTCACTATTGGTGGATTTATTTGGTTTTTAATTGGAATTTGCTTACCTATTGATCATTTAAGTCAGATTGCTTTGTATTTAGGTTCTGGTGTTAGTTGTTTAGCCAGTGTTTCATCAGCTAGAATTATATTGAATAAGTAAATGCAAATATGTGATTTCGGAAGTTAAGGATATAAATTTAGAGCATTTATTAGATCAATAGAGGGGCTACAATTCCAATAAAGGAATCAGCGAACTATGGTAGGTGTTAGAATTGTGTAAAACTTCGCAATGAGGACTCGACGGATGATTACATCATAGTTGAATATATGGAAATATTTTACTTCAATTTTTGTATCTTAGCAGACTTTGGTTACCTATGCCTGTAGTAAAAGGGTTTTCCATCTCGCTCAAAGCAAATTAGGCTCAAGGTAAAGTAGTAGTCTTGATTTAAATGCTAGCACCAACTAAGATCTCGAAATTTTGCATTAGCCACATCCAAATAGAGATGCAACGAATCGTAAAGAAAAAAAAAAAAAAAATAATCAACAATAGTAAAAACTTCTGATGATATTCATTATTATTTAGTATCCAATACTATTTGTAATTGTCGTATTTATAATAAGAAGAGACATATACGATGGAGATTAAGAATTGATGCAATACAATACGAAGAAATTGATGAATTTAGATATTATGATAATGCCATACCCGATAATTATGCCTTGGCTAATACATTCATACTTTTAGCTTTAGCTTCTTTTGGATTAACTTTAAATTGGTTAAATGATTTTTTAGGAATTGCTGGTTCAATAGCTGGAATTGTATACTTCGTGATCTACATTATTTTGATGTCAAAAGAAGGTGATTCATTAAGAAATAAATTAATATTGCATCATTTAGGATAATATCGAAATTATCCTTAGGCTATTCTTTTGGTTACTTTGAAGTAGAAACTCGAGGTAAGGATGCAACAAACACTTGCGGTAACTCAAATTGCAGCCTTGACTGTGCTGGACCAGGTTTTGTTAGACTGGTGTTGGATGAAGAGAAAATGCGTAGATTTTACACGAAACCACTAGGTAAAAAAAAAACAATCGTACAATTACTTGATGTATTTTGGAAACAGCTATTCCAAGATTGATGCTAATCCAGAAGCTGAGGCAGTTTATTTGTATTTCCCCATTATTTCAATTACTTTTGATTACTTGATGAGCTTCCATTTAAATAAATAGTCACCCTACAAGTCCAGAAGAACAGAATTTTTTAGCAACGCCAGATACAATAAAATTAGCCTTAGTGTGGTTGAAGCACCTTTGCTTTAATGCTAATAAAACCACTATGCATCATTTCCTCATAAATTTGAAAAAAGATAGCTTAGTCAGTTATTACTCAAATAGTTCTATTTTAGATAAGGAGATTTTAAAAAATATTGCTTATCATGGCCGTAGCCTGAGGATACTTAGTTTGTATCTGCGTTTTGAAAGGAATACTTTTGTACTTTTTAAAAAGCCTGACGAATCTTACAGGATCGAGTTGATAACACTACTCAACTTGAGGTTCTCGAGTTTATTATCTATAGAAATTATCTTTTTACAGTCAATAGACTATATCAACTCCTCGTATTGAACTAGTGGAGTTTCATTAGATGAATTAGCTACTACTTAACAAAGAAAATTACAAAATTGTATGCTTATTTCCTAACTAATATACAGTACCCGACTATGAATAAACACTTCGAAGCTGTCTTTTTGAAAGGATTATAGCTGACAGTACTAGTAAATCTTTTTTCATAAATTTGTTAGTAATGTAAACGTTTTGATTAGTTAAACTTTTGATGCTTTGAAAGTCTTAATTTGCAACACAAGTTTACGCAAGCTCTACTCAAACTAATATGGAAGACTAATTTATTTTTTTAAATACTTGATAAACTACCAAACTGTGCTATAAACTGCCTTGTTCATTCATAAATGGCAAATTCAACTTGAAATCAATATGAAATTTATTTGATGTAACACTTGGTAGCATATATAAAAGTTTATATACTAATAATCTCCACTTTTTAAAGGGTTCTCCATATATAAATGACTACCTTGAAGCCAACCTGAGTTTAAAATCTTTCAACTGTCGACCACTTCTTTTCTCATGGGTCAAGATCTATTAATTCAAAGTATAGTTGAAAACAACGAACTATTAAAGAAATGTTTAACTTTATTTGAATCTAATCTGATCACTTTGAATAGCTGCGAAAATATCCTTAACTCAATACAATGCAAAAATAATTTAAACCAAGGGTTATTTAAGTTGCCTAATGAAATCATTTTGATGATTTTAAGGTATGTTAACCAGATAGATAAGATACATTGTGCATTAATGCATCGTAATTTCGAAGGAGTTGTCAATCAGTCCTTGAATGATTCAATATATGTCTACAAGGGAGATAAATAATTCCAAGATCATACTATGGAAATCCAGTATATCAACGTTTTACAATCTTGAGTCTCGATAATTTTAGAAAACATTTGAGAAAAATTGATTCTAAATTGATTCATAGAGTTTATTTCGAGATTGAATCACCAGCAGTTACAAATTATTTATTGGAACATTCGAATTGTGAAATATTTATTCCTGAGTCGGACACTTTTGATGTGAAAAAAAGTAGAGTGACTGAAATCCCTAACAAATTTGGTAAAGATGTTTTGATAAATGGCGATAATTCTGAATTAAGTTTGAGTTCACCTTCCAATGATTTAATATTTGATTTACCATTCATATTTAACACATTAAAAATTGTTACTTTGAGTTTAAGTTTAAATTATAATACTAATGTGAAAAATTTTGAATTAATTAATTTAACTAACAAGTTGATAAATTTGAGGCACCTACACATCAGATCAAAATGGGATGAGATAAATGACTTAATAACAAACCTAAAGGAGAATAGCTTAGAGGTACTTAGTTTTGGTCCAAGGGATTTAGTAGACGAAAAGGTAATTATGCACCACAAAAGTTCTTTAAAATATTTGATGATAAACAGTGACTGTCTTAATCAAGAATTTAATTTATACAAACTTTATAAAGGCAGCCTTCCTTCTCATGTTGTTTATTTGGCTGATCAATTGACTAACTTAAAGGAACTTGTTTACTATAATCAGGTTTATATTGTTGATGAACTACTAGATAAAGAAAAACTAGTTCCTATTGAATACTACGATAATAATTCACTTAATTAGTTAGATATATTTACATTAGAACTAATGTTTTGTTTAATATATTAGTTTATTTTTTGAAATTTGTAACAATTTTCAAATTTTTTTAATTTTTCGCAACCAAAATCTAAAATGTGTAAACATGATAATTTGCAACCACCAATGGTGTTCGCAACAAAATCAGGGTTTATTCTATCTCAGATTTATCATAGACATTCTTTAAAAACCCGGGATATTAAGCAATTAGATCCAAAATTTACCCCAACTATTCATTTCAACGGTTAGGAATGTTCAAAAAATTCACAAAATTATGGTCTGATCACTCTCTCTATTAAATTATAACCAATAATAACGGACACAAAACATTTTACTCTGCGTTTAACGTTCTAGACGAAGCTATTAATAGTTAGAATGTGTGCCTTAAAATTACTTAATTTAGTCGACCGCAATAACAAACAGTTGAAAAAAATTTTAATTTCCATGTGAAATATGGAAGTGAAATATGGAGAGAATACTGTAGAATGAGGTATATTAAATAGAGATGTTATGTTCTGAAATCAGACCTCAAGTAGACGATAGTTCAACTTTCCTAGTAGAGAGAGTAGTTGTCCAGTATTATCATTCTACGCGATATTATTGGTCCAATTCAACCACCATTTCAAATTTTCAATTTAACTAGTTTAAAGCTTAACTGTCTTTTGCGGACTTTACAACTCGTATAAAAATGTCTTTTTGTTACAAGAATAGAAGTGTACAATTGCTAATGTCGGTTGGCGTAATATATTACACAAAATCCAAAAAGAGGAGTAAAATCTAAAACCCAAATTATAAAATCCGGAATAAACTGTAAAAAAAAAAATTAGGCGATAAACTGCAAATTTTAAGGTTAAGATTTCGACGCGGAGTTAAACTCGTAAAATAATGCTTTGATGATCTTATTATAGAAATGTCGTCTTGATTACATCAACTACCTGAAAGCTTTAAATGAAACTGTTTATAACTTAAGATTAAGTTTAAAGCTTATTAGTTTACTTATTAGTTACGTATAATCAAGAATCCTTACTCATTAAAACAGTCAATTATAATAAATGAGTCGTTGAATGAGTGAATGAGTTGTTGATAGATTGCAAGGTTATTTAAACAATTATACATTGTAGACGACAATATAGTTTAATTGAGTTTAGTTTACTTTAGTTATAATTAATATTATTCTGCAATATTACTACTATAAATTATTCCCTTTCATATGAAAGTAAGTAAATAGAAATGCAACAATATTATTTATTATAACAATAAATTGGCTTACACCTTATCAACCAACAGTTTTATAAAGTACTTAACAATACAGATCAACAATTGATGAAATTTCAACTCAATTTGAAATGTATTTTGATTAAGTGAAATTTGTGTTTTTTCTTCTTGTGGTGCTTCTTCTTGTGCTGTTTCTTTTAACGCTGTTTCTTTTAACGTTGTTTCTTTTAACGCTTTTTCTCTCTATTTAAATGCAGGATTTAAGATTTGCTCACCCAAATAGGAAATTAATAAATTAATCATCGACACTACCATAGTTAACTAAATGTATATCCCCACAATACTACCAATTTCATACTAGAAGTCTAAGTCTAGCTTTGTACGACATTCTTATATATCTTTTTTTTTTTTATTTTATTTTATTTTTTTTTTTTTTTTTTTTTTTGCTGCGATCGGAGTTTTTTGCGACTTTAATTTTTTCACATTCATATAATCAATTATTATGAATAGTGATGATACAATAATAATAGAATAACCAATTCATATATAAAGAAGTAAATTTCCTATCAGGAGTTTTTTTTTGTTCTTATCATTTTTTTTCTTTATTAGGGTTTAGCATTTTAAGTTACTTAGATACTTAGTTACTTGGTTACTTATTTATTTATTTATTAATTATTATTAACTAACTATTCATCATGCCAATTACAGTAGAATCAGTTGTTGATTCAATAATACCTTATTTGACTAAATGGTATTCTGTTGTTACAATCGCTGGGATTGTTTATATATTAGCTATAAATTTATCAAACTATATAAATGCTAAAAGATTAGGTTGTGAAAATCCAGAATATTTAAAAACAGCTGGCTGGACTGGTGTTTTTACATTAATGGAAGTTGTTAAAGCTAAAAATGCAGGCAGATTAGCAGATTATGGTGATGATACTTTTAAAGAATATCCAAATAATACATTTTATTTAACTATTGTTGGTGTTTTAAAAATTGTTTTTACAGTTGATCCAGAAAATATTAAAGCAGTTTTGGCTACGCAATTTAATGATTTTTCTTTAGGTACAAGACATGCGCATTTTAAACCTTTATTAGGAGATGGTATTTTTACATTAGATGGAGAAGGTTGGAAACATTCAAGATCAATGTTAAGACCTCAATTTGCTAGAGAACAAATTGCTCATGTTAAATCATTAGAACCTCATATTCAAATTTTAGCAAAACATATTAAATTGAATAAAGGTAAAACTTTTGATTTACAAGAATTATTTTTTAGATTTACTGTTGATACAGCAACTGAATTTTTATTTGGAGAATCTGTTCATTCATTATATGATGAAAAATTAGGTATTAGACCACCAAATGAAATTCCTGGTAGAGAAAATTTTGCTCAAGCTTTTAATATTTCACAACATTATTTAGCTACAAGATCTTATTCACAAATGTTTTATTGGTTAACTAATAATAAAGAATTTAGAGAATGTAATGCAAAAGTTCATTATTTAGCAAAATATTTTGTTGATAAAGCATTAAGTTTAAGTCCTGAAGAATTAGAAAAAGCAAGTGGTTATATCTTTTTATATGAATTGGTCAAAATTACAAGAAATCCAAAAGTTTTACAAGATCAATTATTAAATATTATGGTTGCTGGTAGAGATACTACTGCAGGTTTATTATCATTTGCAATGTTTGAATTAGCAAGAAATCCTGAAATGTGGGCTAAATTAAGACATGAAATTGTTTCAGAATTTGGTGAAGGTGAAGATGCAAGAGTTGAAGATTTAACATTTGAAAATCTTAAAAAATGTAAATATTTGAAAGCTGTTTTAGATGAAACTTTAAGATTATATCCATCAGTTCCAATTAATTTTAGAACTTCAACTAAAAATACTACATTACCAAGAGGTGGTGGTAAAGATGGTAATAAACCAATTTATGTTCCAAAAGGTTCAACTGTTGCTTATACTGTTTATAAAACTCATAGATTAGAAGAATATTATGGTAAAGATTCTTATGATTTTAAACCTGAAAGATGGGAAAATATAAAAAGATTAGGTTGGGCTTATGTTCCTTTCAATGGTGGTCCAAGAATTTGTTTAGGTCAACAATTTGCATTAACTGAAGCATCTTATGTTATTGCAAGATTAGCTCAAATTTTCCCAACTTTAAAAAGTAAAGATGAACAATATCCACCACAAAAATTAATTCATTTAACAATGTCACATTTTAATGGTGTTTTTGTTGAAATGGAATAAATTAGATAAAAAAAATAGTAAAATTTTTGGTATAGTAGTATAATATTCGTATAGATTTTTTTTTTTAATTTGATATGCACTGGACTATAATATAATGATCAATCTCAATCACTTACTTATTCTTGATTTCTTGTCTCTAAACGATGATGCTCCGTTTAATTTGGTTAGTTGGTTTAACTACCGCCTTTCGTTTAATTGTACATGATCTAAAATCAAATAATTTTACAAATTTAACAAATGTAAATGCTAACGTGACAGTAGGTAATTTGACTCCATTAGAAGCTGAATTGTTACACAATTCAAGTTTGAGAGTAACTAATACACCCGGTTTCAAATTTATTGGAGTCGAAACAAATTCAACTAAGTTAAAATTATGCCCCAGAGGTAATAAATCAAGAGATTTTAAAATTGAAAAAGGTCAATTATTGTATAACTATAGTAATCAATGGTCAGTATGTCATAATGAATCAATACCAACTGTTCATTATGGGTTTTTATCAAATTGTAGTGTCGTAAATATAAATATAATTTAGTGTCGTATATATTTTTTTCTCTATTCATGAATTTTAGTCAATATATACCAACATTCAATAATTATGAAACAACAAATAATACTATAGAATTATTACCTAAGCAAGCATATCCTAATATAAATTATATATCAATATTTAATCCTACTTTGGTTTCTTCAACTAGTGAATCAAATGAAGAATTATTAAAACAAATTATTATCTTCATTAATGATAAGACGCATGGTCAAATTGAACAATTGAAAATAGTGGGGTTAATTAGAGGTATACAAAGTTTAGTCAATGAATTTACAGAATCTGAAGAACCATTAATTATAAAATCTGAAACTGAGTCAAGTATCGTTATCCAATTAGAATCTAATTATTTTATAATTTTCAATATTTCAACCACCGACAAATTAATACTACATCAATTGAGTGAATTAATAGCTATAACAAATCGACGATTCACGTTATTTAATAAACCACTACATTTATTCTATGATTTTGATAAAGATGTGCTAAGAGATAGTCTAGTTTCATATTGGACAAATTTTAAAAATTGCTATAATTCATCATACTTAAAGTATCCTCCAACCTTAAACTGGATAAATAATCTTAATTACAAAGGATTTCTTGGTTTATTTCCATACTATAAGTCGTCAAGTTCAAAATTGAATAATTTAGAACTAAAAGAGAGAATTGAAGATATCGATCAAACACCAAAAGGTATAATTATAAGTTGTTTTAATGATGAAATTACAAAAAAGAATGGAATTATATATAAAGATTCTTCCGGTCTTGAAGATGACTCACTAATTGATATATTTAACTGGCTTGAGTTTAATAATTATCATGCTAAAACTTTTGAAGAAAATGAATTTATTTCAAATTTACCAAAACAGAAGTTTTATGAAGATGGTGGTGCTTTACAAACGTTAAATCCCGTCAATTTGGGTCATAATTTAGTAGTCACACCTTTAAATTATACCGTTTCAAGTGTTTCAAATATTTATAATGAACCTTCAAGTTGGTTAACTATGCCAAAATTTATCACAAACTTGACTACTACAAATGAAGAACAGCCATTACCAAAATCACAAGATTCAGAAGCGACGGAAGATACAGGAACTTATCTTATTGGATTAAATCAAGAGTCAATAAGTAGAAAGATAGTATATATCAAATCAATCAGTGGAGAGATAGACGAATATCAATTAATACTATTCCAGAATGGTAATTTTTACATAACACTAATTTATGAATCAAGTAATGTAAATGTAGACAATCCTACATTTTACTCAGATCTTCAACCACATTTAAATTTAATAATTGATGATTTAATACAATATCAATCAAACTTATCAAATAGTATATCATCATTGAAATCAATATATAATAATAATCAACAACAAGAAATAGATTCAGATTTTTTTTATGTCATATTTGATAAAGATTCAAAATCATTCCAGACTTCATTACCTTATTTACCATACATTACAAATCTCGAGAATGAGAAAATACGATACTGGACAGCTATATATTATCTACACAACCAAATATTTAATTTGTTTGCCGATATGAATTGTTTTCAATTTGATGAATTTTTTCATAAATGTACGACTAATAAATTGAATAATTGGATGTTTTACTATTTAAAATACAAGAATAAAAATATAATTATAATTAAGAATAAGAATAAACATCATAAGGTTAATGAGAGAGTCGTTGTTGAGAAAGGATTGATTGATAAATTGTCTGATGGAATTTATGAATATGGTAGTTTAGGATTTATTGAGAATTTAACTGATGATATAAAGTATTGGTTAGGTCAAGTCAATTAAAGAAAGATAACGGGACACTAGACACAATAATGTATCCTTTACATTTTATTAATAAACAGTTTTAAATACACAATTTAAACTTTATTTAATACAAGTGTCTATCGGTCGGTCATTCTCTGTGATATCCCTTTGTATTTACATTTAATAAATTAGAAGATTTTCAAATCGCATAAGTAGATCTCTCATAAATTATACTATACATAAAAAAGATTATGGATGAGCATCGATATATTTTAAAAGACTAGGTACATCTTTTTGAATTGCACCAGGCATTCCAGCTCTTGTAATAAATTGAGGAATCCATCCAGATGGATTACTACTCGTAGCCATTATCCATTCAATCGAACCATCATCATTAATTTTAACTTTTTCAACAGAAATATATTTTGCAATAACATTACCTTCATCATTATTACCAGATATAGGTAAACTAGTTACAATTCCATAATTTCCAAAATTCCAAATATGAATCAATACATGAAATACTCTATGTTTTAAAGGAAAACCTAAATCATAAATTGCTTTTAATTGATAAGAATATCCAAAATCATAAGATTGTAAATTTTCAACCTTGATTGATTTAACTTCATTCATATAATCCGATTCATAATCCGAATGAGTTTTACCAATAATTGGTTGACCAATAATCAATTCTTTTAATTTATTTGAATATTCTGATGACAAATGTGGACTAATTCTACCACACCAAAAATCGTCATTAAACGTAGTTTTTAAAATCTTTGTATCATCGGTAGATTTAACCAATTCCCAATTCTTAATATTATCAACTATATCTATAGATTGTTGTAATAATTGTTGTCTCTTAACATCCAATGGTATATAATTTTGCAACTTCATTATATTTTATTTTGCTAATAAAGCAAAAGTCGTGTAAAATTGACAAATTCGTGTAAAAGAAAAAATCAACTAAAAATCTGAAACAAGTTAAAAATAAATAACCAAATCGATTGAAGTTTTAGCTGGGTAACAATCTATTACAGTTGGCTGCAAAAATTATTAACTATGACAGATGATCAAAAAGAAATCGATGGTGCTCAAGTTTTATTAAATTTAGGTTCAAAACAACAATTACCTCAAAGAGATGAAATTAATGAATTTTTGAATACTGCGGGTGGTGAAAAATATGATTTAGAAGACGAGGAAATTGATAGAGATGGTATTACTAAAAGTGCGATTGAAACTGCTGTTATGAAATATGTTGGTGGTGAATTAAATGGGAATAATAACGGTTCCAAAAAAAAGAGAAAGTTTTCTAATATTGTTGTTGACGATTATGATTTAGATCAATGGACTGGTTTTTTGAATGAACACATTATACCTGATGAAACAACAACACTACCAAAAAAGAAAAAAAAAAGGGATAAACAAAGTAAAAAGAAAAAAGATAAAAAGAAACAAAAGGATAAGGATAATGATAATGATAATGATAATGATGATGATGATGATGATGATGATGATGATGATGATGATGAAGAAGAAGAAGAAGAAGAAGAAGAAGAAGAAGAAGAAGAATTTCATTTAGATCAAGAACAATTATTAGAAGCTATTAAAGATGCTAGAAAAGATATTGAACAAGGCAATAATTCTAATTTACAACTAAACCCACAACAAGAAGCAAGAATTTTAGCTGCTGCTAATGCAATGGTTGAAGCTGAAGTTGAAGCTGAAGCTGAAGCTGAAGCGGAAACTGAAACTGAAACTGAAACTGAAACTAATAAAACAAATGAAATTGAAAATGAAAATGAAAAAACTGCTACTTCTGGTAGACCTGTACAACCTATTGAATCTCCAAAATTACCAAAATATGATTTTACAAATATTAATGATATTGATCAAGTTCGTCAAGAATGTCAAAACAAATTAACTGCATGGTATGAAAATAATGTTAATCCAGATACAAAAGGTAAACCAAGACCATTTAATAAATTTGAAGATGAAGTTTTAGATTATTATTTTGCGTGTTGGTGTCATATTGAAAAAAAGTCAAGACAAGATTTGTGTAATAGAATTTGGTCAAATAATCGTAAAAAAGATCAATTTTGGAAAAGAATTGAAACTATGATTCCCTATAGATCTCAATCACTGATTTATAAACATATTAGAAGAAGATATCATATATTTGATATTAGAGCACAATGGACAAAAGAAGAAGAAGAAAAATTAAATCAATTAGCTATTACGCATCCTGGTAAATGGAAGCAAATTGGTGAAATCATGGGTAGAATGCCTGAAGATTGTAGAGATAGATGGAGAAATTATGCAAAATGTGGTGAAAATCGAGATTCAAATAGATGGAATAAAATTGATGAAAAAAAATTATTAAATATAATTAATAATGAAATATTATCAAATTTACCTGGACAAACAGAAGATGAAAAAATAAAGAATATAAATTGGACAATTGTATCTGAAAAAATGAATGGTGTTAGATCAAGAATTCAATGTAGATATAAATTTACAAATGTAAGAGCAAATGAATCAAGACAAAGAATTAAAACAATGGGAAAAGAAACAAAATATTGGATAATGAAAAGAATTAAAAAATATGGGTTTAAATCTACTGTAGGTATAGATTGGGATAAATTATCAATTGAATATAACAAAAAATTTGAAACAAATTGGAAATCAATAGATTTTAAATTATTACATGAACAATTAACTGCAAGAATTAATGATAAATCTTTTAATGAACAGATTGAATACTTAATTGATGATTTAAAAAGAGATATAACTGATGATGTTGATGAATTTTTAGCTAATAATTAATGAATATAATGAATATAATGAATATATAATGAGTGATATGTAATTGGTAGCGTTTTTTTTTTTAATTTTTCAAAATTATCAACAACTGCCATGTATTTATTTAGTACTCCTGATAATGAAACTTTGTTAAATTTATACAATTTAAAAACACTACATCCTGTAAAGAAAGAGGATTTGGCAATTGAAACAAATAATGGTTATCCTGAAGATATACGGGCTTTATCAGTTGAAGAACAATTTGATTTATTAAGTAAAGTTTTAAAATCAAATGAATATGAATTATCAAGTACTAAATTAGATTTAAATAAAATATCAGAAGATGATGCTCAAGATCCATTAAAAGGTAAAGGTTCAAATGTTATATCATCACTAATTAAAAAGGGAATAGTTTCAACTCCAAATGATCCAATAATACGAAATTATTTAATAGGGTCGCAAAATTTCAATTCATTTAAGTATTTAACTACCATCCATAAAGATTCTTCATTGAATGAATTGAATCAATCTTTAAACTTTTTAGAAAAGAATATTTTAGCATATAAACAAGATCTTAAACAAGCTATTGAATTCAATTTTTTACAATTTTTAGATTGTAAGACTAAGATTGATAATGCATTAAATGAGTTTTTAAATTCAAAATCAAAAGCACAACAAGATAGAGATAATCTGAAATATTTTAATCCTCAAAAACATAAAACTAAATTAAATGGGAATGAGTTATCATCTGAATTAGAAAGTTCATTAAATTATTTAACAACCACGACTTCACTATTAATTCGTCCAATTAATGAAAATAAAGCAAAAGAAGAAAAGATTTATAAAATGATTGAATTTATTAAATCTAATGAATTTTTCTTCAATTTACCATCTAAATTAATTCATCATTTATCTGTAAATAATAATATTCAATTCATAGATGATTATATTAAATATATTGATGAAAAGGGAAACTTTTTAAAACATTTAGATAGGAAATATAATGATATGAAGAATAAATATACCCAAGAAAAGAACAATAAAGGATTACAATCAATTGGAGATGAAAAGAAAATGAAGTTGACAATTATAAATATTGTATTTAAAGAGATTGATCAATTGGCATCACAATATCGAGATAAAATTTATAAAGAATTACTTAGTTTAGATCATGAAGTAAGTTCAGATAATGGTACAAATTCAAAATTTATATCCTTAGTTAATAATTTATCAAAATTAGATCATGATCAAAAAATTAATCCTATTGCTGATTTTTTAACTAAACAAATTACTGTCATTGATGAAGATTTTGAATATCAAGTAGGTAAATTTGATAATAAATTTTTAATTATGCAAAATAAATTAATTGAATATATGTCTTCATTAAATGTTGAACAAAGAAATGGAAGTCATGTAAATTATATAAAAGATAAATATGAAAATTATAAAGAGGATATAAAACAAGCAACACAAGAAGAGAAATTGTCCATAATTAAAGAATGTTTTGAAAGTGATGATTTGTTAGATTTGAGTTTGATTAATGAGTCATGGTTAATATTATACAATTTCATAAATTATATTGATAATTTACTACTAAAGAATTCATTCAAATTTCTTAACAACTATAGTCATTATATTAAAATGGGAATTGATAATGATGGAAAAATCAGAGAATCATTTTTGAAATTTATTAATCAAGTTGTTTTAGTTCTTGGTACTTTATTCGATGATGAAAATGAAGGAAATAATAATCAATTAGAAAGTTCACCAAAGAATTATAAACAATTTTTACCATATTATACTAATTCTTTATCCACTATGTATCATCTTGGTAATGTTCAAGTTAAAGTGAATAACATCATGACTAAATTAGGTGAGATTGTAGGCAAGATTGGAAATGTTTCAAAATTTGAAGATACAAATAAACAGATCAAGAATTTAAAAGCATCAAGTTTAAAAATTAATCAAAAAATTCTTGAAGCTGTTTGTTCTACTTGGGTAAATGATTGTATGCAATTTTATGAATTAGAAGATTGGAATATTGAAGAAACACATAATGGAGGATCAAGTACAAAATTAATTAAAATTATTGAATATTATCAATTATACATAATTATGAAATTATCAAATTTAGTTAAACCTAAAAATTCAAGTGAGTTTAAAATTGTTCGATCTTATCCAAGTAAACGAATGTTAGTAAGTATTGAAATTCAATTCATGAGAAGTTTAAATATCATAGTTGATTCATTAATGAAAAAATATAATAATGAAAGAAATGAAACGTCATCTACATTAGAAGTTTTTAAAATTTTAACAATGAATAATTTTGATAAATTGTCAAGGATAATATATCCTAGATTAATAGCCCAATTTGATAAAAATTTTGAAAAGGAGTTATCAAGACAGAATTTGAAACTATTTTCTGATATAGATAAGGCAAGTTTGACTATTATTGATGATATTTTAAATAATGAAAAATTATACATTTCTACAAATGTTAATCAATTTTTTAATAAAGATTATGAAATTAATGCGATTAAAGTTGATTCATTTATATTTGAAATTTTGATACATTTTGTTAAATTGGTAAATATTTTTAAACCATTAACTAGTGAAGAGATATTTATTACTATAATTAATGAATTACAAATACAACTTATAAAAACAATGCTTGATAATCTAAGAGCAGATTTCAAATTTACTAATCCTTTTGTGTTGATCAATTTAAAATTAGATACAAATTTCCTTTTACAAGTATTTGATAAGTCCAAATTATTACAAATCAATGATAGCTGTTACAAGTTCCTCCAATTATTATTAAATGAGATTGAAAACAAGTTTAACGAATTTGAACCACGTATAAACTACAATAAATCAGATTTTGATATCATACTCGAAGAAAATCTCGAATTTTCAAGAAATCAATTCAGTTGTTTTTAATCCTGGTATATATTAATTAAAACGAAAATAGAATGAACCCCCCCATCCTGCAATATACGAAGATTAAAGTCAATCCCAAAATGTTCTTATATTAGTTGTGTGTGTGTGAAATTAAGAACTTTTTTCAGAATTAACAATAACTGATTCATTTTTAATAATACAATCTTCTTCCATTTCTTCTTCTTCATTATGAAACTGGGTATGATGTAATTGTTCAAATAATACTTTCTTTTCTTCTTCACTTAATTCATTTTGTTTTTTATTCTTAAAATGATACATTGGATTTAATGATCTTAAAGTTAATGATTTAAAAAATGGTAAATGACCTTTCTTTTCTTCATATAACATTAATAATAAAGTAACTATAATACTTAGCCAATAAATATTATAACTTATTACAGATCCATAAGTTGCATTATTTTGCCAACCTAATAAAGCATTAAAAACATCCCAACCATTATCAATTTCTGGATTACAACAATTTACATGCCATATAGTATTTGAGACATCATAAGTACCTGGTCCTGAACCATTTTCTGAAGCATCACCTCCCGTTTTAACTGATAATGTATGATTTTCAAAATACCAAATACCTCTTGAAAATAATCCACCAGCAATTAAATATAAAATACCAGTTGATATAATTAAAAATACTTGTAATGAAACTGAAGAACCTGAAAAATATAAAATTGTACCAACTGCAATACCAGCAATTAAACCACAAATAACAGGGATTGGGAAAGCAGTAGCTGGAGAATTTAATCCAACACCACCAACGAATACAATAGCTTCTAAACCTTCTCTAAGACATGTAATAAAAGGTAATATAAACATACAATATTTTTTAGTCAAATAACCAATTTTAAATCTATCTTTCTTTTTATCAGGTACTTTAGTTAAAGCTCTAGCTAATTTAACTCTCCATTTTTCTTTCATTTTATTAATTCTTAACATTGCAATACCCATTAATGAAATTAAAACAGTTGCAATTATACAAAATATACCTTCCCATAAATCTTCAGATTTTGACCAAATATCGTTACCTAATGTATAAAATAATGCAATAAAAATAACACCAATTATAATACATATAATCACCCCTAGAATAGCTCCAAACCAAACTTGATTTCGTAATTTTTTATAAACTTTGGGATCATCAGTTGATTTACCAATACCTTGTTTTAAAAATGCTAATAAAACAGAAACAACAACAACTGCTTCTAAACATTCTCTAAAAACAATGAAAAAGATTTGAACATTAAAAACGTTAACCATGGTTTAAAATGAAATCTCAAATATGAAAAGACGGGGGTTAAAGGGGGGTTAAAGAAGAAAATAAGAAAAGAAGAAGAAGAAAAGAAGAAGAAAAGAAGAAGAGAAGAAGAAGAGAAGAAAATTCAAGTAACGGACAAGTAGGTTGATATATATACTAATGGAATACAACCATAAGGCTATTTTTTTCATTCGTTTAGCCAATAGTAAAATATTCTATTGCAATTTAAAAATAGGCTTAAAAATTTAAAAGTTGACTAACAAGGGATAGTAAGTAATAAAAGAGTTATGAACGCATAGAATAAACATTTATTATACAGTATTGACTACTTCATTCGATTATTAAACATGTGGTTTAAATATCAGAATAGGCAAAATGTAACCAATTTGAGAACAATAACCTACACAATAAACTCCAATCAAACAACACTAAGATCAGGTATTTGTAGAAACGAAAGTTTAAATCCACAATTAGAAGTTTTACCATACTAATCAACGTAAACCTTCTAATTGAATTAATTGATAAGATTTCATCAGATAAAATTTTTAGTTTTAAGCCTACTTTTTTTAACTCATCTTACATTTTATAGTTTGAAGATTTATCCCGACTCGGATTGGTTCAAAGTTTAAATCATAAAAGTTTAGTTTAGTAATCATAATCGCCTTAGAAACAGAAGTTACACAATTGTATAATAAAAATGAACATAAATCAAATAGACGGTGTCTTTAATATTGAAAAATATTTTTTGGTTGCAAAAAAAATTGCGCTTTTAAATTTGACACATTTCTTGGCATAAACAGTCCAATTAAATAAATACAAGATTAAATAAATACAAGATTAAATAGGCATATATTCAACAAATATATATTCATTTTAAAGGTATTTTAAAAGTCTTTTCCTTATTGTTTTCTGGACATTCGTTAAGTATGAAAAACTTTGGATCTTTTAACAATAATTCTAACCAATTCTTAACTTATTTTTCCATTTTCAATTTTTGATATTCACTCTCATGTATAATACTAAAATACTTCAAGGTTTCAAATTTATTTTGATATATCGTTTTGATTACTTTCCTTTTATGAAGTATGCTTAATTTTGGCCCTTCTAAAAAAAAAGAATTGTGCTTTACTTTCACTAAATTTTTACACCTACTAAAATCAATCTTTTGAAAATTATGAACTGCTGATAATTTTGAGTACTTTAATAATGGCCGCAAGATAAAACATATCAGCTTCCATCCAGCAACATTCTAAATTAAAAGATTCAATGTACTTTAAATTTCTCCAGCCGTTTGATCTCAAACTTTCAGCTTGAAGGTGTAATCTTCTAACACCAATTGGAATTTAACTCATATCTAAGTTTTTTCCGCGATATGCTATAAATTTCAATCCATTCAATTTAACTAAATTTGGTAAAATTCTTAAAAATACACGACTTTGTAAATTTGGAACGAAATGTGTAAACGTGAAATGTTTCAGATTCGAACTTTACGTATAAGTCATTGTTAACGTCAACAGGATCAACATCTTGATGATCAAAATTCTCTGGAGATTCAAAGTTTATGAATAACTCTTTCAAAGATTTACAATTTGATAAATCAATCGAGTTAATGTTGAGTTTTAACGTCATATCTTTTATGTTACTGTTCATCAACGTAAGGTCAATTAAACGAGATGTTGCTTCAATTTTAAAGTCCAACTCAATTAAAATTTCCATGTCATTTTTATCACGTACGCTATGTTACTGAAAATTGTTGCAATTTCGTTATCGTTGTACAAATGAAATGACCGTTTATATCAGTGAATATTAAATTTCGTCATGTTCTGCAACTTTTGAAATGGGCCTAAATTAAAAAAGCCGGGCTTGAATATTTTAGTGAAGATGGAAGCACTATATTGGTTTCTCTACTAATCTTAACGTTTCTTGCCATCTGTACTCTATAAGAGTTGTTCTTCAGATTTTCAATCGAAATTATTTTAAGGAATTCATTTCTTGCTAAGATTTCAAATTCTTTTACATACATTAACAACTTAAGGTACAATACTGGCAATTGACTACGTATTAATTCGATCAATTCATTAGGTAAGTCTCTAAAGAATTCATTGGTGTAAGCTGTGGAAAATAGTGGTCTTTACAAAGTTATTTTCAGAAAATTGTGAAATTGTTGCAATCTCCTTAAACTCACTTCGTGCTTGAAATGATCATATTATCTTTCCGAATTGAAACTAGAGTCAATTAACGTTTGACATGGAACGTAACTTTAATACATGGATAAACTACACAATCCCACAGCAAAATCACTCAGTAACAAGTGACTGAGTACATATTTTTTTTGGCTGCAAAAAAAATGCGCTTAAAAAATTTAACGCAAGATGTTTAGAAGACAACAAGAAACATTATGAGCGACTTAATTTACACAACCTTGAACCAACTTTAGCCTGTAGACGTTAGAATATAATCAACTTTCGCTCTCACCTACTCAATCAAGGTCCCCCAATGTTATCTAAAAACTGTTGAAATTTTTATATTTACAAATGACTGAAAACAAATCTATAAAAAAAGTAAGTAATAAAAATAATAATTGTATAACCAACCAATAAATCAAACAATAAATAGTACTATCTAAATAACCCATGTTGAAATGAATATCATGAAAAAAAGATCATAAATGTAGGAATAATTGATTTTTAATCTAGTTGGTATAAGATTGTTTTGGAAATGGGAAAGTTGGTCCAACTTGTTGAATAGATAAAGAAGCAGCCCATTGACCAACATCAATTGATTTGGTTAAATCTTTACCATCGATTAATGAAGCAACAAAACCAGCAGCAAAAGCATCACCTGCTCCATTTGTGTCAACGATTTGTTCCTTTGATAATGGTTTAACTGGAACTTCATTAATATCAAAAGAATCTCTTTCTTTATTATAAACAACTGAAATTGTTGGTAAAGTTCCTTGAGTGAAAATAACAGTTCTTGCAATTTTTGAATTTTCTTTTGGTAATTTAGCAACATATTTTGCAATTTCTTTAATATCTTTAGTACCTAATTCATGAGAATCAGCATAAGCCTCAGCTTCAGATTCATTTGCAATAACGTAATCAATATATGGTAATACTTCATCTAATGCTTGTTTGAAAAATTGACAAATAAAAGGAGCGGAAAAATTTAAAGCCAATGGTTTATTTTCTTGAGAAGCATGTTCCCCTAAAAATTTAATAGCTTCTGGTGAAACAGTTAAATGGAAACCACCAATATAGAAAAATTCAGCATTTTTAATAATTTCCAAATTTTCTGGTTTTTTTAAATGATCAACTTTAAAATGATTAGCAGCACCTAAATCAGTAACTAATGATCTGTGATGGTCATAAATTAAAGCAGCACATTTACCGGTTTCAACATCTTCTTGAATTTGATATTTAGTAGTTAATCCATATTCATCATTTGCTTCATTTAATTTTTTGGCATAAATATCATTACCAACTGATCCAAAATAAACAACTGAGTTTGAAGGTAAAATATATTGAGCACCTCTAGCAGTATTTTGAGCAGCACCACCAGCAACTAAAATAAGATCTTTGTTATCAATGATTTCTTTAAAGATTGGTAAATGTTTTTCTTCAGCTAAAATCGCATCATTATCTTTTAAATCATATTTTTTTAAGTAGGATTGATCAACGTTCGTTTGAAGATCCAATAATGGATTACCAAGGCAAACAAGTTTATATGAGGACATAATTGAAGAATGTAAATTTCTAATAATATGTTGTTTTTGAATAAATTTTAAAGTCTTAAACAAAACGAATAAAGATTTGTGAAACGTTGAAATTTTTCACCATGCGAAAAATTGAAAAATTATACGACCATGACTAGTGTTCAATTAGTATAATCTCAATTTATTTACCACCATTGGTTAGTATCCGCTCTCAAACTTTTTCAAATATTTTCCAGCAATCTCTCTTCATTTTATCGGCATTAACAAGAGAGCTTGTCGTGTTAAGTTTTGCGGTTCATGTGGTCTGTTGATTATTCTGCCCTCATTTCGTACCAATCTCAAAAATTCGTATTGAAAAAATTGTGAGAAAATTTGGAAAATTTGTAATGTGCAGGACCAAAACTCGACCGAAATCAAATTTACTTACTATCCACGAACTCAAGGAATGATAGAGTCATTCTGAAAGTAGAGTGTAAAAAATGTGTTCTTAGAATTATAAAAATGTAGCTTGTAAACTGGCAACATCTGAATTGGGCTTTTTAAATGTATTAAATTTTTTTAAAGTTTATAATAAGTGGGATTATGCTCAATTGAATCTCTGTAGGACTCTAATTCAAACCGAGCTAGGGTAATTCAACCTACATATAATAGCATTTTCCACCTGCTCAAGATAAGTTTTTGATGCTACATGATTGGCTGCAAAAATTTGTTTTGGTAATTGAACTTTACTGACACCATTCCAACCAATATAACAAACTCAAATTAAAGTTTAAATAGATACTCTCGTACCAATTCAAGTCCTAATCGTTCAATCCTATCTGTTAGTTGACTGTTGGTTTATAGATATACCAAATTTTCATGTGACAGACTGCATATAATATTTAATACTATATTTTTTGCCACATTATCAATTAGGAAAAAAACACGTACTTTTTAGACACAGACCATTACGAGGCTAATGAGAGAGATTCTAAGATCTTGCAGTAGTGGGACGATTTGAGTGTCTATTTGTTTTAAAATCCTGATATCCCAGCTGCGTATATTATTTTCATCTATTTTTCATGGTTTCACAATGAAATTTTCCTATATAAGTTCATGATTTTAATCTTGATCACACATGGTAGCGCAGTGTCTAAAATTGTTTGTTTGTTTACATTCGTTAAAAAAAAAAAAAAAAAAAATAGAAAAAAAAAAAAAAACATTAAAAATTTCTTTGATATAAATAATTTGAAGAAATAATACCAACCAATCAGCCAACCAGTCACTTACTCCTTTTTCTATTTAACTGATTAATGGATCAATATTAATAGAGAATATCATACATTAACCTCATAGATTATACTTATTTACAATTTACAAACTTTGTTAGATTACAACTAAAGATTTTATAATTGTACCCACCCCATTATGAATTCAAATCAATCTTCACCAATTAAGACCAAATCATCATCTAAGGTCATTGATGATTTACATTCTAAAATTGATTCATTAACTATTGAATTAACAAATGAAAAACTATCAAATCAAGAATTGACTAAAAAAAATCAAATTTTATCAAGTAAAAATTCATCATTTTTGGATCAAGTTGCAAATATCAAACATGAAAATGACATGTTAAATGCATTGTTAAAAAGAAAAGAGAGAAGAATAGTAGACTTAGAAAATGAATATCAGTCCATTGTTGAATCAAATGAAAATTTAAGTTTACAACAAAAACAAATAAAGATTAGATATGATAATTTACAAAAGAATTCTCAGTCATCGGTTGAAGAATTGGAAAGATTAAAAGTTAATTATGATACTTTGGAAAGTTCATTATTGGCCTATCAACAACATTATAAATCTGAAATTGATAAGCTCTCAACTAGTTTAAATGAATATAAATCTAAACTGTTGGAAAATTGGGAAAATAGTCAAAAATTAATTGGTGATAATAATTCAGATATTGAATTTCTAATTGATTCATTACTGAATAAAAAGAAATTAATGGATAATATATATAATCAAAAGAATAATAAAATTTTAATCATGTTGACAAATTTAACAAAATTGATTAAATTAAATGGTGAAGAGAATAAAAATATACTTGATGAAAATTTACAAGTTTTAAAATTAATATTGGAGAAATATCCTGATTTGGATGAGAAATTATTAAAACATGATAATATTGAAGTTAATATGCTGGAGATAATTAATGATTCAAAAGAATGTATGGAATTTATTTCATTTGAAGATGATTCAAATACTTCAACAACAACTATAAATAGTACAAGTTCAGATGATAAACAACCAAATGCACCAGTTGATTTAACTGCTAAAAAGAGAAAGAATAAGAGAAATTCAATGATGTTGAAAGAATCACCAGCTATAGTGGAAAATAATTCAATATCAAAGAAACAACCACAATTGAATAATAATATTATAAATCTACCAAAGAATAATTATTATCAAAAACAATTTAATACAAGAAGGTTAAATACTCCGCCAACTACACCAAGACAATATGTTGAAAATTTTGAGAATAATCATAATCAAAATAATTTCGACCCTGGTCAAGGTTATCATAAAAAACAGTATTCTAATAGTGGTAACATAAGGAGAAATGGTTCAATTAATAGAAAAACCAGCAACAACTCAAACAGTTCAAGTAATAATAATATTAAACAAAATAGAAGAAGGTCAACTTATAATGAACCAAATAATAGAAATTCACAAAATTTAGATCAAAATTTTGCAATTAATTAAACTTCCTATTCGTTAATTTATTTTATAGACTAGTATGTTTCCATCTTCATACCCAATAATTAATAAAATTGATTCATTAAGTTTTTTAGAATTGAAAGATTTTGAACTCTCTATTTTCGGTTGACATAAACTCATGTAAGTTAATTTAACACTGACTTTCATATCAGGAGTATCTATTTTAGGTAGATCACGTTGTATAAGCACTTCATTATTTTTTAATACTACGCCACTCCAACTCCCAGCATAAATATCATCATTATAACTTGCAATAGATTGAATACCAGACTCAATCAAATCTATAACCTTAGCTGGTTTCTCATGTGTTATTAGTTTATTATCGGTTGATCCTGATATCAAATTATTATGAACTGAACCTAATGAAATTATTGGATTTGGTTTATGCATATCATTTTCATATACTACTTCCAATATTAAATCTCGATTAATCAATGTACTCTCATTCCTTGCAGTTATCAATTTACCACTTGGTCTTATCAATTTACATCCAATTACTGTACCATCTTCAAATCCAAAAAAAATCAAATCATTCAATTTGAAAATTTTCATAATTATACCATATCCACCTCTTTTACCAATCTCTTCAATTTTCAAATTATTCAGCTGATATAGGTCTAGGTTCTCAATAACTCGAATAAATTTGAATGGATCAGTTTCAGTTTTATAAATATCGATATTCTCAGAATTAGAAGCAGCAGGAACAATCAAATATTCATCAACAAGTAAAATATTAGTAAAATTCAACAGATTTACCGGAAATTCAAATACCATCTCATCATCTTTCCATATCTTTATATGATAATCTTTCGCATGACTGATCAAGTAAGCCTCATATTTTAACAAAGTAACAATTGTATCTTCATGAGCTTTCCATTTCAACACAGGTCTTCTGGATATCAAATCCCATTTAATTATATTCCCAACACTATCGCCACTATAAATATAACTTCCAATTGACAATATATAAGTAATTGAATCTTGATGACTTCGTAAATTAAATAATCTCATCGCTCGAAAATAAAAAGTATATACGGCCATGGCAGTTTCAAAAGATTATTACTATAAATTAGGCTCAGAAAAACCACAAGAAAGAATAGAAGCAGCTAAGAATTTAATACAGAATTTAATTGATGAAAGTGAAAAGAGTGAATGGGAATATGCATTAAATAGGTTACTCAAGGGTATTATAACAACTCGTCAATCTGCTAAATTTGGATTCTCAATGTGTTTAGGTGAGATCGTTACTGAATTATTAGCTAGGGAAGAGATTACAATTAGATCTTATTTAGATAAATTGAATGATATTACTCAATTGAAGGCTTCATTGAAAGGTAAAGAAGAAAGAGCATACTTATTTGGGAAATTATTTGGATTACAAATTTTAATTAATAATGGACTGATATATAAAGCTGAAACTGAAGAGAAGAATAAGTTTGTTAACTCCTTAATTGAATTATCTATTTTTAAAAATTGGTTAAGGGAAAGTTCATTATTTACGTTATTTCAGTTTATTCAAAATTTGGACCAAGAAGAAAACAAGGAAACGCTTTTGAAGGTATTACAATCATTGAATAATCATGGATTAAATTTATCGACCGAATCATGTGCCATTTATTTAATTATCCAACCTGAAATCAGATCAGAAACCTTGTCTAAATTAACTAATGCCAAAATTAATTGGAAGAATGGAGATCCATTAAATAAAAACAACTTATATTTATTATCTAAAGTATTAAAAGACATAGAAGTCCCACAACAAGAAGAAGAATCTAACAATAATAAGAAATCAAATTGGACAGCTCAATTGCCTTTTGTATGGGATGTAATAATCAGTAAATTGATAAATACTCCTGAGAAATCAGTTTCAAATGGTAAGAAAAGAGTTAAAATGGAACAAGAAGTGACAATTAAAGAATTTTTCAAAATTGTAGTTGATGAATCATTGTTTAGTGAAAAATCATCACATGAACGAAAGTACTGGGGTTTTGAAATATTTCAAAAATTTTTAAAATTGATAGACAATGAAGATGTGAAATACTTATTCACTGGTAATTTTTTAAGATGTTTGATTAATCAAGTATCTCAATCCAATAGATTACTTAACTCAATTGCAAAATCAACTATTAAGGAAATTGTAAATAAGTGTCAAGCGGAACCAGAGGTATCTTCAATTATACTTGATTGTTTGATCTCAAATTGTTGGAATTTTGATTTAATTACAAAGACAAATACGATAGATACTATTTTGAACATAAAATCAGAATATGTCAATAGTTACACTATATTATTCATTTCCAAATTTAACTCATTTGTTGATTCACAATCGACTATTAATCAACTAAAAAGCTCAAATGATAATATATTAAAATGGTACTTGGATAAGATAGGACATCTCGTTAAATCTTCAAAATTTATTGATAATGATACTATAGAATCTATACTAAACATGTTGATTCTGAACTCATTTTTTAAGTCTAAATTAAGTAATAATATAGTGAAATTAAGTCAAGAGAAATTAAACTCAATATTATCTGCAGTTGTATCAAGTAAGAATGGAACTCAAAGTTGGTCATTATACGTTTATAACAAAATACAAAGCTATAAGAAAACCAAAGAATGTTTAATTGAATTTGATGAATCAATAACCACCATAGAACAAGATACTAGAAAGTTAATTAAAGGTTTAAAGTCATCAGATTACATTTTTGAATTGTTATTTTCTATGTGTTTGATCCAGATGTATATGGAAGAACCAGATGTTGTAGAAATAATAAATGATTTAAGAGACATCTATGAAAATAGCAAGAATACCGAGACTAATTCAGTTATGTTGACTGAAATATTATTAAGTTTCTTGAGTAAGAAAACCCCATTATTCAAAGAATTATCAAATATTGTATGGGAAGGTTATTTATGTGAATCTGATGAAAATGGACTCAGACTAAATGAAGAATGTTTTAAATTATTATTTGATATTTTGGAAACTAGAGAAAATAAAGAAGGTCAACAGAAATTATTTGAAGGTGAAGATGAAATGGAAATCGATGAGAAAGGAGCAGAAAATGAAAATGAGGAAAATGGAGAAAATGAAGATGATGAGGAGGAGGAAAGTGAAGAAGAAGAAGAGGAGCTGGAGGGAGATGAGTTGGCTGAGATTGATAAAGAGACGAATTTGAAACTTGCTAAAGCTCTCGGTATACCTACTTCAGATTCCGGTGAGGTTAAATTTGATGAATTAGATGATTTATCATCAAATGATGAATATGAATCAGACTCAATGGATGATGAACAAATGATGGCGATGGATGATCAATTAAGTAAGATTTTTAAAGATAGACAAGATATTTTAAATAATGTCCAAACTGGGAATAAACGAAAATTGGAAAAATTAGAAGCAAAAGATCAAATCATATATTTCAAAAACAGGGTATTAAATTTATTGGAAACATTCGTTATTAAGAATCCCAATTCTGAATTTAATTTGGTTATGTTACCTGTTTTAATCAGATTAATGACAATTACAACTGATAAAAATCTAGGAAATAAGACACATAAATTAATCAAGACCAGAATTTCAAAAACTAAATTAGAAAAAGGGGACGAAGAAGACTTATTCAGAATATTGAAAGCCTTACAGAATGATTATGGAAGTATCAAATCAGGTAATAATATTGCAATTCAAGCATTAAATCAAAGTTGTATAATCATATCCAAAAATTTATTATTCATAAATTCAGAAAACTTGGTAAAGATCATGAATGTGTATTTTGACTCAATGAAGTCATGGATATTAAATGAGGATTCAAAGATCTCCTCATCATTATTTATAGATTTTATAAATTGGATAAATAGTAAAAAATAGATAGAACACAATTGGTAGCATATTTGTAGTGTAATTGGCCCAATTTCTCTACCAATTAGAAGTTGAACCAAGCGTAATTTTTTTTTCAAACCGAATAACGAATATTTGAATATTTATTGAAGAATTTATCATGTCAGCATATAAACAAGCAGGTATTTCATTAAATAAAGCATTAGCTGTTGCGGCTCAAACTTTAAGAAACTCATTAAAAGCTGAATTTAAAGCTGCTGCTGAAAGAAGAGGTGCTTGTGATGCAAAAGTTATAACTTATAAAAATGGTGAAGCTAGTGAAGCAAAACCATTGAAAGCAATTGACAATTAGAGAATAACCTATTCAATTAATAAATATATATCATTATTTACAACTTGTTATTTTCATTCTCAATTTCATTTCCAATTTTGACCATTCGAGAACAAATTAGAAACAACTTATTCAATTAATAAATATATATTACTATTTACAACTTATGACTTTTATTTTCGATTTCGATTTCATTTTCAATTTTAATTTGTTCAATTAATTCCAGTTTGGCATCTGTAGATAATTTATTAATTTCATTTTTTAAATTTTGTAAATTTTCAATCTTTAATGCCTCTTTATCTTCCATTTCTTTTTCATTTTCTTCAACTTTATCCTTTTCCGTATTATTTGATTTGTCATCTAACAATTTACTCAATTCAGAATTTGAATCACTAAATAATTCAATAAATTTACCAGATTCAATAATTTTACCATTCTTGCCTAATACTATAATATATTCTGATTTTGAAATTGTAGATAATCGATGAGCGATAGATATGATTGTGATTCTACCTTGTGTAGTCAATGATTTTAGTGTTTCATTTATGAGATTTTCCGATTTGGAATCTAATGCAGATGTAGCCTCATCAAGGATCAATATCTTCGGTTTTTTAATTAGGGCCCTTGCGATTGCTATTCTTTGTTTTTGTCCACCTGATAAACTAGCACCTTTGTTTCCAATTATGGTATTATATTGATCATGAAAAGTCATTATAAATTCATGACAATTTGCCTGTTTACAAACTTGATATATATCCTCCATTGATAATTTAGTAATTTCCTTTTTGGTTAATCCATAGATAATGTTTTCGAGGATTGTTCCTGATAATAATATAGGTTCTTGTTGGACAATACCAATGATTTTTTTACGAAGTTCTTTAACTTGAATATTCTTTATATTTTTATCACCAATTAGGATCTCTCCACTTTGAATATTATAATTTCTTAATAATAAGGAAGCAACTGTTGATTTTCCGGCACCACTAGGTGCAACAATACATGTAGATGTTCCACCTTGAATTTTAAATGAACATTCATTAAATATTAATTCTTTCTTTCTTGTTGGATAAGCAAAAGTAACATCTTTAAATTCAACTGAGTTATTCAATGTACTTGGTTCTATTTTTTCTCCATATATTGGATCAACAGTTGGTTTATAATCAATTAAATCAAATAATTTAACAGCTGCTCCTGCTCCTTTCATCAATTCCAAATAACTAACAGTTAATACATACAATGCCCCGTTAAACCATTCTGCAAAAAATGTAAAACTTATAACATCACCAGCTGTCATTATACCATTCAACATAAAATAAGTACCAATTGAAATACAAGCAAGATAACCAGAATGATATAAAGTATATATGGAAACATTATAATTTGATTGAGCAAATGCTTCTTTTTTGGCTATATTTACAACATCTCTCAATTTTTGACTATATTTATTCAATTCATTCTTTTCAGCAGTGAATGATTTTACAACCTTCATTGAATTCAATGTCTCCTCTGAAACTTTAGTTAAATTAGCAGTTGCATTCTGTAAATTAGTTGATAATTTTCTAATCTTCTCTCCGTAGAATACTGACCCTATAGTTATTGGAGGTGATATTAATAAAAACGTACCAAATAAAATTGGATTAATACAATACATCATAAAACAACTCAAAACTCCAAATAATAATTGTTTTAATCCATCAGGTAAGGTACTTGTAATTGACCTACTAACTATAAAAGCATCTGAAGATAATCTACTGATCAAATCACCTACTTTATTTTTATCATTATCGTAAAATTTCGAATCATGACGTAATAGACTCTTCATTATCTTGTTCCTCAACCTTGCAACTAATCTCTCCCCTAATAACTTCAACATCCAATTTCTTGACCAAAAGCATACAGCAGAGACTAACATAAATGGAACCATGAATGAGATTAAAGTCTTAAAAGTGAATCCCCAAACTAGTAAATTCCCGTCATCATCTTTATTCCCAGAATTGAATGAGTCTAAAATAGCTCCTACTAATCGTACACCAACCATAGGATATAAAACAGCAAGGAATATAAATCCAATAGCCAAAAGAAATAATTTCCAATCTGGTTTACCTAATTTTATAATTCTTGAAATAGTTTTGAAATTTTGTTTAAATGTTCTTTGTTTCTCTTTGGCTTTTTCTTCTTCTCTTAAATCGAATTCTTTACGTTTTAGTATTGAATATTGTAAATGTGAATTAACAGAGTTGTCTAATTGAACATCTGAAAGTTTTGGACTGGTAGCCTTGGTAGCCTTGGTGGATTTAAATGAAATTTGTTGCAATAAAATTGGTGTAAATTTAAAAGATAGTATAGTGTTTGGTTCTATAGTTTTGATTCTCTGTAGTAGACACAGTCGTATTGGTTGTGGTTTACTTATACATGATTTTAATAATGTTACAAACATAGAATGGTTGTTGGTGATAATCAAAACCGATATTTCGATAATTTTTCGTCTCGTTAAAATTTTGCAACCAACAGTCAGGATGCAGAGACAAAGGTAAGGATGCAGTAAACAAAGGTAAGGATGCAATAAAGAAGCAATGATCATTGTAAGGATGTAGTTAAAAGTGATAAGCTCCGTCAGGATGTAACTTGAAAGAATCAAGAAGACAAATTAAGAAAACTTGAGTTGATAAGACAATCAAAGCATATATATTTTAATTCTAGACATTTCTATCATAATAACTTTGAATCATACCAACTTCACTCTCATCATATTCAATAATTTCAACATCACCAGAATCATTAATTATAGTATTACATTGAATAATTTTTCTTCTTGGTTTCTTTTCTTTTAATACAACATCTCTAAACTTTTTATACTCATCATCAACATTAGTCTTATTCAAGTAATACTTAATACCCTCTTCTTTATTACCAGTAGATTTATAAACATGTAAATTATGTAACATTTCACCAAGTGCATTAACAGCAGTACCATCATTCAATTTAACACTATCTATAACAATCTTAAGATCAGAATAATCTTCCTTAGTATATTCAAAATTAAAAACATTAGCTTGATGTAATTGTTTCATTATTCCAAATCTAGCTTGCATATGAGCCTGACCCCATTTCTTGGAATTTGGATCCCAAAATTCTAAAGCTAATAAACCGGCTCTAATCATTAACAAAGATGCGATAAATTTAACATCTTCTTGATCTTGTTTAGTTGTAATATCGAAAATAAGCAATACTTCTAACGGTTTTTTTAATATTAAATATAAAGCAACTAATTCTGCCCTGCATTCTTCATATGAACCAGCAGTCATTCCAAAAACAGAACTCCATGTTTCATTAGGTTTATACCAAGATTTAATATCTCCATTGTTTTCAAAATTAAATTTGTTTGGTTCCGTTTCTTGTAATAATTTTCCAGATCCGTGTCCTAATAATTCATGTAATCCAACTTGGACTTCAAATGAATCATCTCTCCATTTTTTAAATAATTCTTGTAAATTCTCATCAATAAATGTAATTACTTCTTCCTTTTTTGGTTTTTTTGGATTTGCTGAAAGGACATTACCTAATGACACATTTTTAAATCCATAATTTAATCTTACATCATCATAATTTGGTATGTTTATACCTGCTGGTATACCAGATCCCGCAAATGATAAAACTTCCAATGATGTGAAATCTGGAGGTGTAAATGTATCTTTTTCATATATTTTATCCCATGGTAATTCTTTAATGAATGTTGATGCATTATCAACTAAAGTAGAGAATTTCTTTGTTCTTTCATGATTGACCATTGCTACTAGACCTTCCCATTCTCCTCTAACACCAGCTGGATCTCTATAAGTTTCAATGAAACCAATATTACTTTCAACCTCAGGTTTTAAATCTTTAACCCATTCAATTTGAGATTGTTTATGAGCATTCATTGAACCTGTTTTAAATGATTCAATATAATAACTAATTAATTTTTCTTGAGTTGGATTAGCAACGTGTTTTAAAGCTTTAGTCATATTGTCTACAATTTTAGTAAATTCAGCAAAATGATCACCAAACTTGAAAGTGATTTTAGCTCCTTCTGGAGTTACAATATCTTCTTTGTAATATGTAGTTGTGTTACTAGTTTCTGATGAAGCAACATGGACAATAAATTCAGAATCTGAAACTTTTTCAACTCTTGTATTTTCTGGCATGATTCCATTATCAGCTAATGTTTTATTAATTGAATCAATTTCGACTTTAGTTATATTTTCACTATTTGGATAATAATTTGTTAAGTGCCCATTTTCAGGATATCCTAAAATAACTTTATCAAGAGAATACAAATTAGATCTAACCTTTTCGTACAACCCTTTAACTTCATCATTGTTAACAATTTCAATTAATTTATCAAAATCAGTTTGTTTAATACGTGGGATAAATTTTTTATCACCAAAAGATTTATAATTTCCCAAATTATCTAAAAACTGAGCAGCATATTCGAGATAATACAACACATTTTTCTCATCTAAACCTTTTAAAGCATCATAGTATTCCTCATTTGATTTTGGTTCATTTAATGCTTTATGAATAGATAATATTAAATCATAAATTGATTCTGATTCAGGTGAAACACTTCTTAAAACAGCTCTTGAACCATTAAAACTTGCCCTTGATAAATAATGAGCATACAATTTTGAATTTTGAGTTGATAATTGATTGAAATGTTTAGTTGCAGATAATACAACAATTGGACCTTCAGTATCAGCATAATATAACTCAGACATAACTACCTAATTGTTCTTTCTAACCGTTGGCGATAACTCTGAAATTATTTCGCTTTTTATACGAAAACCAAAAAATAAATTCGTAAAGCGAATTTTGGTATTTGGTGCCATTTATATAAAAGGATTAATACTATGACTATGACCAAAGAACAAGAGTCAATTATTAATAATAATGTAGAAGATGATGATGATTATGATGAATCCCAAGATGAAGATTTTGATCCATCTAAAAAACATGAAGAACAGGAGGATATAAGTGAAGATGAAGCTGATAATAAAAATATACCAGATTATTCAAAGATAGAATCAACCACCTCTCAAGTCAAAACTAGATCACAAAGATTGAATATAAAAGAATCAAAAAGATCTAAATTTATCGGAAATCATATATTAGATTCACGTGGATTAGTCAAAGAAACAAATTCTATTGATATTGATTCAATATTTAATGATCTAAAGAATAATACAATACAATACAAAGAAGAGTCGAGTATAAAGCTACCTGAGAAGAAAGGAGAAGTTGCAGATGTAGAAGAAGTCAATACTGGTTCCAAAAAGATTAAAATTCAAATAAATTATACTTTTGCAGGTAAATTAATCACTGAATCGAAATATGTCGATGAAAATTCAGAAGAAGCTAAAGCTTACTTGAATTCGACTAGTTCAATAACGTCAACTAATGAAGGTATGCCATTTAAACGATCCCAGGTGGAAATAATACGACCAAATCCATTAAATCCAGAAGAGAAATTAAATCTAAGGATTAAATTAAAGAGACCTAGTCTAATTGACAAGTTTATATTATTGAATAATAATAAAAAGATGAAGTTATCTACATTGGAGAAATCAAGGTTAGATTGGGCTAGTTTTATAGATAAACGTGACATTGGAGATGAGTTGAAAAAACATAATAAAGGTGGTTATTTAGATAAACAAGCTTTTCTTCAACGTTCAGAATATAGAAAAGATGAATTGTATAAACTTGCAAAAGATGAAGAAATGAAAAGGAAGCAGTTAAATAATATATAGTTTCAATGTCATAAATGTATATTCTAATGTCTTACGACAATGAAAGATGTAGTAGTGTATTTACCAATATAGAAACATCGAAAGAACGAAAAATCGTAATTGAGAAAAATAAAATTATACTATACTTGACAACCAGATATAATAACTATATAATGTCTGATATTAGTAGTACAGAGACTAATAATTCATTGAAAAGAAAATTAGAAGAGGATGAGCAAGAATTGAATATTAATTTCAATGATGGTAGTTCTAATTCAAGTAGTAAAAGAATGGCATTAGATTCATCTCAAAATAAAGAAGAAGTTAAACAAGAAGAATCTTCACCTGCTACTGAAGAACCAACTAAGAAAGAAGTCAAATTTGAAGAACAAGAAGAACCAAAGAAGAAAAAGAAAGGTGTTAAATTCCAGGAAGAGGCCGAAGTAGTTGAAGAAAAACCTAAGAAGAAGGGTGTTAGTTTTCAAGAACCAGAAGATGATGAAGAAGAACAAGAACCAAAGAAGAAAGGTGTTAGTTTCCAAGAGCCAGAAAATGAGGAAGAAGAAGAAGAAGATGGGGAAGAAGAGTCAGAAGAAGAAGACAAAGAATCAAAACCTACTCCAATTGAACAACAACTTCCACCAGTCGGATCAGACTCTGAAATTACTTTTCAACCACAACAAGAAACATATCAAGAATCATCACATCAAGTTTCTCATAAAGATGAAATTACTTATAGAATGTATTGTCCTGTTAAAGAAGCAAGTACTATAGTTGGTAAAAAAGGTGAAACAATAACTCATATTAGAAGAAAAGCAGATGTTAAAGTATCTGTATCTGAAAATTTACCTGGTGTTCCAGAAAGAATTGTTACTGTTAAAGGATCAATTGAAAACGTAGCAAGAGCATTTGGATTAATTGTAAGAACAATATTAGAGGAACCAGAAGATGAACCGGCAACAATTGATTCACAAACATATAATTTAAAATTATTGATTCCACATCCAATGATTGGTTTTATAATTGGAAAACAAGGTTCTACATTTCGTAAAATTGAAGAGGAATCAGCATCAAAATTAAAAGCTGCTGAACAACCATTGGCATTTTCTACAGATAGAATTTTATCAGTTCAAGGAGTTGCTGATGCAATTCATATAGCTTTATATTATATTGCGTTGGAAATTTTAGAACATAAAGATGTTTTAAAAAAAAGTAATAATAAGATAATTTTATATAATCCAGCAAATTATCAACATAATCAACAAATTCCTTCATCTCCTTCGAATCCTACTGCTCCAATTTCGGTAACTTCTAATTTAGCTAGTTCTTCAAATCCTTTACCTTTTCAAACTACTACACCTCAACAATCACAATCTCAACCTTTTAATGTTTTACCTTATGGTCAAGCACCTGGTATACCTGCAGCTCTTCAACAATTGCAACAACAACCAGCAACTCAACCTTTTAATTTGGCAAATTTATTCCCACAAACTCAACAACCACAACAAAATCCAAATCCATATATGCAACAACAACCAGTTCAACAACAAGCACCAATGGGTGGTATGGGTATGAATCAACAACCAGCAGTACCATCTTCAATTCCACAACAAAATCAATATATAGATGAGTATGGGAATAATATGATTGGTGAAGTTATTGTAAAACCTGCTGTTCAAATTGGTAATGGTAAATTTAATCAAGATATATTTGTAGCTAATAGTTCAATTGGTTCAGTTATTGGAAAAGGTGGTAATAATATAAAACATATTAGAACTAATTCAGGCTGTTCATATGTTGATATTGAACCAGATATGGGTCAATCAATAATGGTAAAAGGTAAAGGTTTAACTAATATTAGAAAATTGACATTAACAGGTACTCCAGAAAGTTTTAATATGGCAATTTATTTAATTAATCAAAGAATAAATGCAGATAGGGAAAGAAATGCTAGATAAGAATTTAAAAAACTGTTAAGTTAAGTGTATAAGTAATAAATAAATATAATTTTTGACTAATCCTTTCTCTACTCTTCGAAAGGCATGCAAAATAAAAATTTTTGAACTAGCACGAACCATGGCACCAGCTCTCGCTTAAAATGAAGACTTCTCCAACCGAGTTCGGTTTAAACTTCTTGGCTAGCTTCGGCCCAAAACCTACCCCAGAATCAAAGTTTCAAATTGTCAGTTTTGACTTATATGCGGTCCTCACATGCTTAACCTTAAAACTTAAATCTTGCGTAACCCCAAGATTATTCAAGCCTTTGGTTTCAGAATCACTTCATTCAAATTCTTACTCAAATCAGAGTATATTCGTATTAATAAATTTTAAAAATATTCTATCATGGTCTTTTTATTCGTCCTTCTGGAAACTGCAAAAAATGTCGAATTGAAAATAATCAACACTTGGGCTTCGTTCTAAAACTTCCAATGCTGCGAATTCGAATACCTTTATCATACTTTTATCTCGGTTTTATTTGTGGAGTCAAATATTTTGAAAGGTCAATTTATTCGATTTTCGTCATACTTAGAGAAATTTCAAAATTTTTCAATTTTAGAGCAGATCAGCTGAAATGAAGTCCAATACATTAGACTGATGTATTATATATGTAATTCGTTGTTTAACTCAAAGTTATGGCCGTAAATAAGGAATAAATAGAATTTACATTTTTTGAAAAATTTTTGTATGATGAAAAAAGCCCAAAAATTCAACTTTGAAAAAAAAACTTTGAAATTGTGAACTTAAAGTAAGTAGATTATATAAAATAGGGTTCTTGATTTCATATAACTAAAATTTATCTTGAAAGAATGTTTTATTCAAGATTTATAGATCTATACAGTTGCAATTGTCTGGCACGAGTCGCCTAAATTTAGCGCGATTTATTGCGGCAAAAAATACGAATTTTGAGAAAGAATTCTAAAATAATTTTGGATTATATGCAGTCTTATATGACTTAAACTTCAAATTTAAGTGGCGTATAACTTTTTGAATACTCAAGCTGTATTCCTCAAAGTTTTTTCATTAATACTTCAATCACATTAGAGCAGCCTGAAACTGATTTATAGGTAAAACATAATTTTGATCTTGTAATTTTTCATTCAAGGAATGCAAAATGACGTTAAATTTCAAGATTAACAATACTTAGACCTTATTTACCAACTTCTAGAAGACTTGATTTGATTCATTTGACATCAAAGATACTTTTAGTAATGGATTGCAGTCACCATAAACGGTTGAAAATTTTCCAAAATTGTCGAACCACATTTGAAAAAAATACCTTTGGGATTTTCAATGCCTCAAACAATAGATTCCAAGAGAAATCTCGAACAAGAAGTGTAAATTCTGGTTATTCCAGCATGCTCAAATTTCAGTTCGGGAAGTGGAATTAGAGTTTTCATGAGGTCAGTTTTTTTTCAAATTTTCCCAGACATAAGAGATATGTCTGAAATTCTTCAATTTTAGTTCAAATCATGTAGAAACAGGTCGAGCACTTTATAGCGAAGCTCAATATATATAATCCATTCTTTAGTTGAAAGTTATGGCAGTAAATCGAATATACCTTGCATTTTCATTTCTAACAAATTCTTTATCATGAAAAATAGCCAGAATGACAACTCAAAAAAAAAAAATATATGAATCGTGAAGTTTAAGACACTTGAGATATTCAATTCAAGTTTCGGATTCATTTAAAATAATGTTTATTTCGGAGAATGTGTTTTCATAACTTACAAGCCATTAAATTTAGTACGTGTCGCCTTAACTCCAAGGCTAGAAATTATTCGTTTTGGGTCGAATCAAATTAAATCTATAACATATTCGCTTATATGCAGTCTTTTGTAAGTATTTTATATTTGTTGAAAACTCCCATATATATTCCAAGCTATGATGTTAAAACTATATTCTTCAAAAACTTCTAAAATAACATGTGAGGATGCAACAAATAACCGACAATGTATCTAATAAAATTCTAGTAAATTGTATATTATAATAAATAATCTATTGATATTGTTTAACTCCAAGACTAGTAAGTAGCATAGTAACACTACTAAACAATCCTTCACCAAGCACCAAACCAGAACTCAAAATAATCATACTTATTTTACCACGATCACTAAACAATCTCCAATTATAAGCAATCAAACCACCCAAAAATCTAGCAATTGTGAAGTTTGGAGTATTGTATATCCCAATACCGACAGCTACTCCATTAGGCAAATAAATCAACCATTTATAATATTTACTCTTTTTTGGAACAATATTCTTAATTAATGAAATAACACCAAACATAAGTCCGAAAATGATTGCACAAACTCCAGCTTTTTCAGGTAGACCTTCTCCGCTGACTAATCGACTACAATCTATCCATATAATTGCAGTAGGTATCCTAAATAAACTTCCTGGAATTTCATAAATTGAATTATAAACCTTGTACATTATTGAACTTAAGAATATTGAATAAAATGTTCCTATTATTTGAGCTATGAATTGTGCTTTTGGAGATGCTCCTATTAAATGACCAGTTTTGAGATCTTGGATTAAGTCACCTGCTTGTTGTGCTCCTGCTTCTGCTATACCACCAGCTATTAAATTGATAAGTATCTTTGATGGATGGTTATTTGGAATTATAACGGCGAAGATTAATTGTGATAATTTACCAATTCCACTAACTGGATTTAAATCAGTTTCACCTAGTGCTCGGACACCTAATACTGAAAACAACATTGCAAGTACAATTGCAACGAATATGGCATAAACAGGTACTAATGACTTGAATATGATTTTCAAGGAAATGATACATATTATAGTGGAGATGATTATTCCTATTATTGTGACTGTATTTGAAACAAGATATTTTTCTGGAATTTCATTCTTTTCATCATCCTTATCTAACAAACTCTGAATCTCATAATCGTCTTTTAATCTCTGATGATCTTTCAAAAATTGAAGTACTGATTTGAAACTAATGACAACGAAACTTACTAATGAGTCAGATATCATTATACTTAGTGAAATCCATAATATCCATCCTCGACTACCTGTTTTCCAATCTGATATTTCACCAGGTGCCCATTTCATATAATTAGATAATGGAGCTAATATACCCCATCCTAAAATTGCCCCAAATAACATATAAGAAACAGTAGGTAATCCCATAATTATACCTTGTCCAATATAAGCTGGACTGGGTTGAAAATCCCATTCCCATTTACTACCAACCCTTCCAAAAATTGGAATATTTTTAAGTATAGGAAAGAAATATGATATTAGTGTATAACTTGAAGATATGACAAATGTTATTAATAGTGATCTAATATTTGAATTGTAGTTATTATCTTGAGCTTCAGCTTCCATTTCCTCTTCAGATTCAGATTCAGATGTTATTTCTAGATTTATCAATTTTTCATCATGTAATACTGAGATTAAAGTAGCTGTTGCTGATCCAGATGGAAATGGTAATTTCTCTTTAATTACAACTTGTTTTCTTAATGGAATTGCAAAAAATACTCCAAATAAACCTAACCCAAGACTCCATAACATCAACTCATTCAAATTAAAATGGATTAATTTGCCCAGTCCGCTTTCGTCCGCACTTAGAAACTTTTCAATAGCTGGAATTATTCCAATGAATCCATAACATAATGGTCCTGTCCCAACAGCAACAGCAAGACTCTGAATAAATACATTTTCAACATCTGTAAAATTAGAACTAAACCCACTTAGTTTAAAAATAGTGAAACCTAGTAATGCAGCCGGTAACGACATCATACTTACCCAACCAGTCTGTAAACCAAATTGAAAATTTGAAATCAAAATAATGGACCCTATGAAAATACCAACAATTATTGACCTTATAGTAACTTGAGGTTGATTCAATTTTCTAAACTGCATCATTGAGTCTCTGTTGTTCTGTTCTTCTTCTTCGACTGCTTGTATTTGGTTCATATTGACATTATTCTGTGCTATAGTGTGGTTTCAATTAGTAATCGAGATGGTGCTTTTTCGCAATCAAAATATATATTTTTTTTTGTATCTGAAAATTTATTTAGACGACAGGCGGAAATTATTACCTGATTAGGTAATTGTATAGAAGATAGGTAACGATGTAAAATATCAGTAATGATGCACTTTGGTAACTGAATATATTTAAATGATTGATTGACATCATTGCCTGATTGCATTCTCACTATTTGGAAGACAGATAAGAAGTGGTTGGCTCTAATGAAGTTGTATATTGATTTGAACGGTATTTTACTTGCATCGTTGCGTTGTTGATCTTCTTAATTTACATCCTGACCGCATCCTGACTGCATCCTGACTGCATCCTGACATTAATCATCCCCATACAATATATAATTCAAAATATCACTCAACGTAATCACACTAATTAATTTCCCATCATCATCAACAACAAATAAACGATGTAATCTTGATTTTCTAATAGTATCCATAATAGTACTTAATCGATCGTTCAACGTACATGTATGTACACCTTCAAACTCCTCACTTCTTCTTAATAATGCATCTCCAATACTTAAATCTAAATCAGTGTACATTCCATTCTTGACGAGGGTTAAAATATCAAATGCTTCATAAACATTAACCAATTTATTATTTTCATCTACGACAGGCAAGGAACTAACTGATCGATGAGCTAATAAATGAATAGCTTCAATTACTGGAGTGCCCATTGTGACAGTCGAAATTTCTTTATTTAACACGTTTAGCGACTTTAAGTTTTTGATTGGTTTGAGTAGCATTTTTGTTTCTTTACAATTTAATGCCACAAATTTCAATATACGATATTGAGTGAGGACAGATACTACTATTTCTTTTTTAATTTTTTCATCTTCATCTATCAATGGAATTCTTCTAGCCTTTGAATCCAACATTTTTATACATGCTTCGTAAAGACTTTTAAATGGATGAATATGATTGTTTTCAATTTGATCTACTCCTATTGCTTTTTCAACATCTCTTAATCCATTTAATGTCAATTGATCCACAAATTCAAATTTTTCAGGAAATTGAAAATAATACTGAATTACATTTATGAAATCAGAAGCAGTTAAAAGCCCAGCAAATCTTGATGTTTGAGGGTTCCATAATGGAGCAGATACAATATTATTTTGTAATAATATATTTAATGATTTTTTAACTAATAATGTTGTATCTAATACTATTAATCTATATGACACTGGTAATACATCATATGATGTTTTTGATTGAAGGAACAATCTAATTGCTTTGATACCTACTTGTTGATCATTCTCAATTTGTTCATCTGATAAAGATAGGATGTAATCATTAGGAGTAGTAGCCATAATAAAACTATTCAACTATAATACTCCGTGGTGGTAAATATTTTTGTTGATAATTTTTGAAGCGAACTACCAATTGAATATGGATTTACCAATACCTCCAAATACAACAGATCTAGACAGATTAGAGCTAGAAAAGCTAGATGAACGGTTAATATTGAAGGATAAGAAATGGTATATTATAATGAATGGTATTGAGTATGAATATAACAACAAGCAGAAAAGATGGATTGAATTAAACGATGATGATGATGATGATGATGATTTAAATAAACAAGATATAAAGAAATTAAAGAAAGATAAACTACTGGAAATAAAGAAAGAAGTAAATGAGTTGAAAGGTTTCAAGAAACAACTGAGTGGTGTGTTTATAAGTAATCTACCAAAAACTAATATAACGGAACTCGAAGACTTATTCACTAAATATGGTAAGATTAAAGAAGATGGGATCAAATTATACTATGATGGTGAGAAATTCAAAGGAGAGGCTTTAGTGGTTTATACTAATCATGAGAGTTGTGATATTGCAATTGAAATGCTAGATCATACAAAGTACAAGAATCAAATTATTAAAGTTGAAATTGCAAAATTTTCAAATGAACCTCGACTACTAATTAAAAATATGTTTAGAAAGTTAGATGATCAGTTGAAAGAGGATATAATCACTGATTTGAATGAAGAAGTGCTGTTGCTTGTTGATAACTCACATTTATTGGATATAAAATTCAAAAATGAAACTATAATTTTAAAATTTGATGATTTGCAAAGTTGTGAAATGGTAAATAATAAATTTAACAATCGATATTATGATGGATTGAAACTTGAGACTAAGATAATATAAGAAAGGATGCCACTAATTAAAAGTGGGGATGTCTTTAACAACTTAACAACATATACGGATGCATTAAAACAACTTTTGTAGCTTTAATATATGTTGTCAGATTTATAATTGAATTATTCAAAACAATTTCAAGTTTTGTGGTCATTTTAAATATTTGTTGTTAGATTTATAAATGTACAACTGCAAGTAAGTTTAACAGGATGCAATAAACAAATGCAAGAAATATAAGGACGGGCCAAATATTTATTAACTATTTGATATCATAATGGTTTAACCTAGTTCACTTTAGTGGTCAAGTTTTTAACACTAGTTTTTAAATTTATAATTGAATCATCTTCCAATTTTAACCAGTTAACAATCTTCAGCAACCTTTTATCTAACTTAATAGCCTCCAACTCATCAATTTCAACATTATTATCCTTAATTATCTTCACCTGGTTAACTAAATTCTCAACACGCTTAGTCAAACTATTATCATCTTTAATTATCTCCTCAATCATCTCATTCATTTCACTAATCCATGATTTTTCAGATTTTGATAATGGTAAAGATCGATTTGAATTAATTTTGACCAAACTTTTGTATATTTTCTCTTGTAATGATTCCAATTTCTTGTTTAACTTGTCTTGTTTCTCATTAATTTGGGTGATGTTTTTCTGTTGTTCTGTATTGAAATTTTTAGATTTAATATTGGAGATATTATCAATTTGTAATTTCAATAATTCTAGTTGTGATGATATTCTAGATTGTAGTTTTATTCCATAAATTGTATAAGAACTCAAAACCTTTTTTGTATCATTTGATAATTTATTCAAAGTTTCCAAACTTTTAATTGACCCATCTAATTCTCCACTTCCTTCTAATTTCAAATTCTTTAATTTTTCCAATTCTGATTCAATTTCTTCAAATGGTTTTGAAATTGATACTGATTTAATTTGTTTTCTTTCTGGAATGTCGGTTATTAATTTAATTTCAGGTTCAATTTGAGTTGAAGAGATTGTGATTACTTCAAGATCGTCAATTTCTTTATCTCTTAATATAATAAGATACTCTCCCGTTGAGGTTATTTCATCTTTAATGTATCCACTTCCTTTAATTACTTCATTTCCAGAACTTGCAATATCATAATTTGTAGAAATTTCTAATGTTGGTTCTGATTCTAATGATTCAACTAGATTTTTACACCATTCTAGATCCATTAATATGAATTTATTATCTATTATCATTGCCATTTTTTCATCATTTAATTTTTGAAAATAAGAAGTGGAAGTAGGTGATATATCCAATTTATCAGATTGTAAAATATCTAAAATAGCTAGATCAGTATCCCAGAATTGCTTTTGTTCAGTTAATGTATCTGGAGGATCAATAAATCCGAATCCTTTCCGAGGCTTAACATAAGATTTTTTGGTGGTGGTTGTTAATTGTTCTTCCATTGATTTAAATTTCATTAATAATGGATTCAATTGTGCATAATAATTAATTGTCAGATTTTCTCCAATTGAAACTAATAAAGTAACTTGTTCATTATCATAAATACTTGTCAAATCATCAATTTTAAAACTGGATACTAATGGTCCCTGTATTGAAATATCGTGATATCCATTAAGTGATTGTTCAACAACGGATAGTTCATAAGGTTTGTTGAAATTTCTTACTTCTTTATATGTTATTCCTTTATTTATTTGACTTTTTAAAAATTGAAAATAATCAAATTGTTTTAAAACTGCTTTATTAATTGGACTAGAAGCAATATCCACAAGATTAGTAGGGAATTTGTCTTGAATTAAACTCATTATTGATTTAGTATCATCTAATGCAATATCTATAGCTGATTCAGTAGTTGCAATTTTTGTAGATTTAGCAATAAATGGAAAAATTGAATATATGACACCTTGATCAGTTGAAATATACAATGTTAAACCACCGATAAGATTCTTAGATGATCCAAATGTAATTGAAGTGATATTACCTTGTAGTCTATTTGTCAAATTGACTTCCAATTGAGGAATATTTAATGATTTTGAAATATCAAATACAGAAATTTGGTTTTGATCATTTAAAACTACCAATATACAATCATTTTGAGCAATGCTTTGCCATATAACCTTCTTTATTTCTCCTTTTATGTTAGTTATTTTATAAGATGAATTATTTACATATATTGACCCATCAATTTTCAAATTATTTGGTAGATTAACAATATCAATTTGTGAAGAACCAATTATAGCAAGAAGGTTTCCAGTTTGATTTAATAAAATAGAATGAATTTCATAATAACCGGAATTACTAGCATTAATATTAACTAATTTATAATTTATAGTATATGGATTAATCTGACAACATCTAACAACATTATTTGAAACAAAGAATAAATCTTGATTATTTCTAATTATTAATTTGTTTAATTGTTGTATTGAATTAGTTAATTTATTATGACTGAATAAATTAAATAACGATTGTGATGTAATTTGTTTAATGAATGAATCAGTATTCATATTACTACTCATTGGTATATAGTTATACAGTTATATAGTTATATAGTTATATAGTTATATAGTTATATAGCTATATAGTTGTTTCGTATGGGTTGGTAATAAAGTTGGTGATAATTTTTTCATTTCTTCTGCTACCAATCAACCAAAGTACATAGAATGGGAAAACAATATATTACAACGGTCAGTTGTTCAAATGCTCATCAATCAGATATATTAGGTGTTAATATTACTAGTAAGTATAGTATTACTATTTCACTGGATGGTACAGCCAAATTTTGGGATAATAAACAAGATGAAATACATCAACCTAAAGATTATGTTAAATCAATATATTTAGATAAATCAGGTATTCATTCATTTGATATTTATGAAAATATATTACCAAATACATCGTATAAATTGACTTTAATTGCTTTTGCTACTTTTAATGGAAAATTATATTTTAAATGGTATAAAAATGATGATATTGATACGATAAAAGATATTCCAAACTCTTACCAAAAATATTGGATACCTAAATTCTACAAAGATCCAAATAATAAACAAGATTATTTAATAATATCAAAAGTAAATGGTATAGTAGATATTTTCAAAATTGAATTTGATTTAGATAATGATTTAGATAATGATAATGATAATGATAATGATAGTATTAAATTTGAAACCTATGGAAGTTTAAAATCTGGAAATTCTTCATTTCCTATGTCATTGGCTGTTTGTCCTACAATCCCTCGTTGTGCTGTTGGTTATATTAATGGTGAAGTGTTATTATTTGATTTTATCAATTTAAAAACAATTTATACTTTTAGATCAACTGATTTAATTGTTTCCAAAGGTCAAAGTTCATCAATTCCAAGAGTTCTTGAATTTAGTCCTGGAGGGACTTTATTAGCTGTTGCTAGAGATAATCAAGCTGCAGGTTCAATTAATTTATATGATGTTGAACATGGAGAAAATGTAGGTGCATTAACTACTCCTTCACATTCTGCTAAATCTATTGTTGGTGGGTTTGCTCATCAAGGTTGGATTTTGGGTTTAAGCTTTAATGAAGATGGGAAAAATTTAGTTTCTTGTGGATTTGATAAATGTCTTCGAGTTTGGAATTTAACAACTGGTGAGAGAGAAGCTACTATTAATTTAAGTATTACTGATTTAGATGATAATGAAAAGAATGAACAAGATGAAAGTATAGCTAGTGGTGTTAAATTTATTAAAAAAGGTTATAGAGGTGGTTTAGGTGGTGATAATAATGAAGGTTTATGTGTTGTTAGTTTTGATAGAGGTATTAGATGGTATAGGGAAGCAGGTGGTATATAAAAAATTAATGCATATTAATATATATATATAATATTCAAAGTGCTATTTAGCATCCTTCCATTGACATTCCTTACTTGCATCCTTGCACTTACCTCCCCATCCATCCACCATCAACCAAAATTGTCTCTCCAGTAATATATTTCAGTGCATCACTACATAAAAATACAATAGGTCCCATAAAATCTTCTAAATTCCCCCATCTATTCATTGGAATTCTTTGATTTACTAAATTACGGTGTTCTTCATCCATATTACTAGTTAATTTAGTTTCAATATATCCAGGAGCAATACAGTTTATTCTAATACCTCTTGAACTCCATTCATTTGAAAGTGCTTGAGTAAATTGTTTTAATCCACCTTTTGCAATAGCATAAGGAGTAGAATTCATACCACCTTGGAAAGATAAAAGACTAGCAGTGAAGATAATCTTACCTTGGGTATTGTTTTCTAACATTTTTGAACCGATTGATTTTGTCAATTTGACAGGGATATTTAAATCGACTTTGATAACTTGATCAAATTTCTCTTGCTCAAATGACTCAAATGCTGATCTGTTTGTTATTCCTGCATTGTTTATAAGTATGTCTATTTTACCAGTTTGACTTAATTTATAAGCTTCGGATGTGATACGTTCAACTATCTCATCTTCATCTTCTTTTACGAAATCAACATAAATAGAATCAATTATGATTGAATCATTTACTTTCTTGATTTCTTCAATTGCAAATTGTAAATTCTCATTTGATCTATATGTTAATATCAATTGTTTTAAATTAGCACTTGCTAATCCTTTAGCATAACCTAATCCAATACCATTAGTTCCACCAGTTAATAATGCAACTTTACCACTTAATGAAAATAAAGAGCACATAGAGATTATAAAAATTGCTATGATATGTATTTCAACGTATATGTATAATTATCCCCCATTTTTTGATCGGCTGCAAAGTGGGGGTTAAAAGGTAAGGATGCAAAACACCATATAAATAAAAGTGAGGATGCAAGAACTAAGGATGCAAAAGACGATAAAAATGTCGTAATGATGCAACAAATATTAACTATTCAGTAAAATCGACTAATCTTGCTTTAAGTAAATATCAAACCATCTGTCATAATCTTTCTGGGCTTGTAATCAAATGTTTGACCAAGTATATTCTGAAAATCTACCAGTATGAGCATCACAATTCAATTCAGCTTCACTTCCACCTTTACAATAAGTAGAAATCATCTTCCTAATCATTATCTTACGAGATTTATTCTCAATCCAATCAGGTTCAATTTCAAACATATCTCTTTTTTTAAAATATTTCAATTTACGAAATTTAGAACTATATTCTAACATAGGAATGCTTCCAAATATTCGAACACTCGTATCTGGCGAAGAACAACCCAAAGTAAAATCAACCATCCTTTCATTTTGAAATTTAATACTCAATTTGAAACCAAGGGTTATTCCTAATGTAGTTGTGTTCATTAACATACCTTCAGCTGTTGTTCCTCCAAGAGCTGCATAATATCTATTAGTAATGAATGTACGATGAGTCATTGTTAAATCTAGATTTGTGCCTATTAGGCAAGGAGAAATTGGTATGTCATGAGTTATGGAATTGTATGACGTGTATTCTATTTCATAAAGGTCTAATTCTGTTAAAGTTTGTAGATTGTCATAGCTTGAGGATAATATTGAGTCTATGGGTAGTATTGTTGTGTTTTGGTTGTAGATTATTGATTTTGGATTGTGGTGATAGATTGATTTTAGGGTTGATATTGATGGATTATTCATTGAATAAAATGATATATTGTTGAAATTTTGTGCCTCTAGGTCGATGAATTCTGATAGGATAGATTGTAGGAGGTAGATTATGATAATTAACATGGCTGCAAAAGATTAGATGTGAAATGGTTTATATTAATTTTGATATCGAACATACCAAACTATTCAGATTATGGAAAGTGAGACCTTTTAAATTCAGTTTATTGAATTAGAAGTGAAGAATAGTGCATTTTGATATATATTATGCGACTTACAATTTGTTTAAATCGGTACGTTTCAGAGTATTTGTAGTTAAACAAATGTCAATCAATGAAATATTTCGCCTACGATTGGCCAGCTCCTCGTGCTAATTGTTTTCGCGCTGTCGAAATATATCTCGTGTTGATTCTACCACGGTGTCGCTTAATTTTTAGCGAATACAATCAACAAAATATATTTTCAAAGTAAAATCTACTACCATATTTTTCGAGCAAGGATTAGGGCGACTCGTACAAAATCGTATTTGACATATCGGCTCATATATCATGACCAGAAACTTCTCTTAAAATAAGTATCAGTTATATGAAATTAGGAATCTTGAATTATAAATCCTACATACTTCAAAATTTCAAAATCAAAAATTTTTTATTGAAGTTGAAGTTTTGGGCTTTTTTCATCATACAAAAATTTTTCAAAAAATCTGGACCTAACTATTCTTTGATTTGGGACCATAACTCCCTATATAACAACGGATTATATGAATAGAACATCAATCAAATATGTTAGAATTGTTTCGAGTTGCTCTCAACTAGAATTGAGAAACTTCAAAATTTTCACTTAAGTATGGCAAAATTTGAATAAATTGACGTTACAAGAAATCTAATTCCACTTTCCTTATTCAAATTTGAACATGATAAAATAACCCAGATTTGTAGTTCTGATTAAGATATTTCTTAAAATCTATTGTGCTAAGGTATTCGAAAATGGAATATAATTTTTTCGAAGTTGATTTGAAATTTTTTAAAACAATTCAAATTAAATTCAATGATCGCAAACCAGCATCAGAAGTATTCTTGAGATTAAATGACCAAAATCAGATACTTTAAAAGTTGCTAAATAAGGTCTAAATATTAGTTATCTTGCAGTTTGGCGTTTTTTAGCATTTTTTAGATGAGGAATACAGTGGTCAAAACAATATTTCAATGAAAGAATTTCTAATTGATCTACTTTAAACTAGATAAAGGTTTAGTTAGCAAATTTTGAGAATAATATATTTACCATTTAGTTACAAGCAGATCAAGTTTTGAGGTTAGCTACTATGAGACTGCATATAAGGAATTTCGTTTCAGGATTATCATCTGGTGCTTATCATGATTAGCATATAGAATTCAGAAATTTTCAATTAAAATTAGAATGATGCTACACCCTGAAATACAATTCTTAATGTCAACCGCTTACTGTTAGAGAATATGTGTTACGTTTTTACATATCTAATTTTACTAAGTGATAATTTGAACTCAACTTTAATGCGATGATTTAGTACTATAAAATAAACATTCGCACCATTCTTGACACGATATGGTGCCAAAATTTTTGACTGATAGGGGGATTTAATTTTAAGATCTATCGCTACCATGTTCATACCGAATTTATCTAATTTATTAGCATTTATCCGAACAGTTACAGGGCCCTTGCAATTTAGACTTCATATTAGCCGTGTATGAATATATCCCTATTATTTATTCTACGCACATCACGTAATGCATAAACTAAGAGAGACTAAACCTTAAGATTTAACATTTGAATCGTCACGATTTATCCGGATCAAAATCCATGATCAACTACAATAGTTTCCATTGTAACCGAATTTTTAAAAATGCATTGTAAAATTATGTATACTATATTATTATTACTTATTAAATTTACTTTTATATTATTGTTTCTTTTTGAGCCAGTCAAAAAGTTTTATACTTTTCTTTGAATTTATTGAAGCATTATCATTTTCAATATTATTTGGATGTGTAGATTTCAACCTTCTATGGAAATTAAATGATGACCTTCTTGAATTTGGTTTCTCAATTAATGATTCTGATGAACTGGATAATTTTTCCAGTTTCTTCTCCTTTTCTTTTTTATTTTTCAAATATTCTGATTTATTCATGAATGAAGGTTTTGCAAGTTTTGTCTCTTCTAATATTTTCACCACTTTTGGAGATTCAGTTATTATTATCTTTGGAGACGATTCCATTGTTTTGGTATCTGATTCTATTATTGTCGTTGGTGTAGCATTATTATTCTCTAGACTAAATCTATCTGGTGATTTCAAAGACGGGGATGCTTTAATAATATTATATCTTAATGACTGTTTATGTTTCAATATTGGCAATGATGAAGAATGATTTAAATTCTTCAATGAAATATTTTCTGTGGAATTATTTTGATTATTCTTCATTGCATTAGTTACTCTATTTGATTTATCATATATTAATTGATATCTTTTATGTTTTACAATATGATTAGGAGAATTAATCGACAGATTTGAACAAACTTTTTTAAATGATGATGTTGAACTATTTGCACTTGTTGAATAAATAGTTGGTGGTGGTAATTGTTCATCGGAAAAGCTTGCACCTGAACTTTCAGATTTTTTTTCATCTTCTTCTTCTACTATTGCATCATCTTTAATGAATGGACTACCTAAAAATGAAACATCGTTGAAAAAATTAGCAGGAGCAGATTCTGTTCGTTTATGAAATGATGATGTTTTGGATTCTGAGTCTATATGTAAATTTGAATTAAGTATTTCATCTAAATCTATTAATGCATCAGGCACATTTTCTGAATTATTAAACTGAGTATCTTCGGTAAGGAAAAATCTTGGTTTTGCCGTATTTGTCGATAGTGATCTTTTATGATTGATTTTTATAGGTGAATTTAATAAAATTTTATTATTATTATTATTATTATTATTATTATTATTATTATTATTATTATTAGATTTAAATGGTGATGATGGCGGTGGTAATGGTGAAAATGAAATACAAGGTGGATTTGCTGGTTGTTGATTTATTGGAAATGAATAATTCTTTGGAGACTTACAAAAATCTTTTTCATTATTAAAATGGAAAATTTGATCTGAAGTATTTTCTTCTTGTCTTATTGGACTTTGTATATATTGTTGATGATGTTGTTGTTGTTGTTGTGGTGCTGGTGCTGGTGCTGGTGGTGGTGAATTAAATAACCCTAGACCAATAGCATCAAAATCTCCCAGTATAGCTTGAGATCGTTTATGTACGTGTTTTCTAAAACTAGAAGGTGTTAAATTTGTAGATGGAGGTGGCAAAGATATAGATAATTCTTGATGTTGATGATATTGATGATGTTTGGGAGTTGCAATATTCATTCATGTAAAATAGAAAAGGAATGTTGAATGGATGATATATTTCTCTATAAATTCTATATTTTTATTTTATTTAAATTTTTTTTTTTTTATTTTTCTTTATTTTTTTTTTTTTTTTTTTTTTTGAATAAATTTAAAAAAAAAAAAAAAAATAAAATTTACGTAAATTGAATAAATAACTATTTTAAACGGAGGTCGTGTATTATTGATAAATTATCTGGTGTTGATTTCTATTTATAGAATAAATTGTGCTTAATTTGTTAGGTTGATTCAATAACAGAAGTTTTATACGATTAACTGGTAAGTTTGTTATATTATTATTGTTCAGTACCCTCGATCTTTGTAATTATTATAATTATAATTGATCATGTCATTATATTATTCTCCATTTGTTATTATAATGAACAGATTTGATTTTTTAGGCAAAGAAAGTTTCAATTACTACCTATTCCTTCGGAGATCAGATAGTTTAAAAGTTTAAAATTTGTCGAAAACAATAAATACCATCGTCATTTGTGTTTATGGTTATAATAATGATCGTACACGCTTATATGATGGTTCATTGCATTGATCAACCTCAAATCAATGGAGTTTTAATCTATAAAACTCTATTTTGCAAGAAGGTCGTCATTAAAATCTATTATATTTATTGAATCTATTAAATCTATTAAATTCCATTAAATCCAAAATCACGTCAATTTAATCCATTTTAGGAAATATTTATAATTGCGCTCGCGCTGTTACACAAAAAGAAATTTTAATGCATTAATATAATTAGAGGTCTCCCCCTTTTGAATTTCTTTTGTTTTAATGTATAATCTACTCTTTGTTTCAATTTCAAATAATGCAAATCTATTTGATCACTTGTATCGGATCGATCGCTAAGGTGTTGAATTCTTTTCAAAATGTATATTAAAGTACTGTTTTATCGGCCAGTTTTGTGATTAGTTTAGTTTTCATTGATTTGCAGATTTGCAGCCTTTCATTATCAATGTCAAAAAATATAACAAATGATTTATAAAAGTTTATAGTGTAAAAAATTTTCACCTTTATTTGTTTTCCTTCAATAACCGAGATGAATTAAGAATCATATTATGCTGCATATTTGGCTGCAAAATCAAATGTATATAAATGCATTGTGTCTACCACATCATAGAACATTCTTCACATCATGCCGATCTCTGTAATTTATTATTATTATTATTTGATGTTGATGTCATAGATGGCTTCTTTTTATTTTGAGTGCATATGAGCGTTTAATCTGAAATATGCCTATTTAGCCTTGTTTAAAATTGTCGATCATTCAAATTTTAGTTACAAGTTCATAATCAGCGGATCATGCATATATTGAAATGTGCCTATTTATGATCTACAATTTCAATTTCATCTTGTGTTTCAAATTGAAATTTATTCAATTTTGTCGCATTAGACCAAATTATTTTATACAATAAATTGAAATTTTATTCAATTTTGTCGCATTAGACCAAATTATTTTATACAATTGTGGTTGCAACTTAATCAGGCAGATTTTTACGAGTACGCCAATACGCATTTTGAAACTCATAGAGATTTAGCTTATTCTCTTCTGACTTGTTTGATTTGCGCTAAAGTACTTATTTCTAATACGGAAGGTGAAAGGTGGATGGTACGAATATTTTTATAGAATTTTTACGTATCTTACGATACAGTAAATAACCTGAAGCATTCTTGGCAGTTATAAAAGCCTAGCGACTAATAGAGTTAGTTCCCTTCAAGCATGCTGCTTTAATCAGCATTTATAACTTCTACAAATTTAGCCTAGCAACTAATAGAGTTAGTTCCCTTCAAGCATGCTTTAATCAGCATTTATAACTTCTACAAATTTAGCCTAGCAACTAATAGAGTTAGTTCCCTTCAAGCATGCTTTAATCAGCATTTATAACTTCTACAAATTTAAGAACTGGCTTATCAACTAATAGAGTTAGTTCCCTTCGAGCATGCTGCTTTAATCAGCATTTATAACTTCTACAAATTTAAGAATTTTGAAAAATTTATCAGATGATGCATCAGCACTGATTTTTCTAAACGAATTAAAATTTGTGAGTAACATAATTTAGTCAAGTATCAAATATCAATGTTAGGTTTTAAAGGTTTCGATCTGGGTTACAAGTTTTGAAGGATGTTCCAATATTAATTCTCATTAGTGAAAACGTATCGCTACCAAATCTGCCGTATAGCTACCAAGTGCATACCTCAGAGTAAGTAGTTGCAAAATACGTGAATATTCAACCAAAATTCTTTATACTTAAAGATTCAAAATTCTTTTTACTTAAAGATTCAACATTCAAAATCATTTTTCGGTACCCAGATTGTTTCATCGTAGATAAGGCCACAACTTCGATTAATTAATCACCATCTTATCACATCGCCAATTTAAATGTCATCCATGAAAGATGAAGTATTTGAAAATTATCAACTACAAATGACTTTCTTAGCATTCTTAAGTCGTTTCGAGGTAGACAGTTGTTAAAAAGAAGACCTACAATTTGGTTTTGAGTTATCAACAGACGGAATATATAAACCTCGATGAATCTATTGCAAGAATGACATCTACGTCAATCTTGAGCTAATAAGATACAGCTCACAACTCTAAAATTAGAAATCTTTAAAGAAATAGGTATTGATTCCATCTTCCATTAAGATCAAATTATACCAATAACAATCAATAATCAACAAATTTAAATATAATATAAAATTAAACTAAAAATATTCAATTTCACTATAAATAATAAAGCACCCTCTCTCTTTCTTTCTCAGTGTCACAAGTTACTAATATAATGTAACTCTTAATCTATGAGCAATTGCCAATTTAGGTATAACAACACATAAACAACTCAATCCATTCAATAAAAATAAATTTAAATTATAATTCGAATAATGAGTCAGAATTAAAAATAAACCAATTGGAACAATCATTAAAAACTTCTTTGTTGGAGTATATTGATCTCCATTATCTATTTGTTCCCACATTGTTAAATTATCATAAGCACCCGAATTAAATTCAAATGGAGTTCCTTTAACTTGATGAAACATAATATATGATCCAATGTTATACGTTAAATTAGTCATTGTCCATTTCCAATCATTATTAAGAATGTTCAAAAAATTATAGAAGATTTTCAAAATTATTATTATAATTATGTGAATTAACCACGCACCTTTTTGATTCACCCAATTTGCATTAAGATTTGGATTTAAAGCTTGATCAATTTTGGTATCTATTGTATCTGGTTCCAAATGTTGTATTATTGAAGAAGAACGTCTTGGTCTAGTTATTGTATGAGCTGGTTGATGAGATGGTGTTGGAGTTAAATCCCCATTAATTGAATTTTTACGAGCATGTTGTGATGAAGATTGTAGATTTGATGGTTGATTTATGTTCTCTATATTTGAATTTCTTCTTATATACTGACTTGACGAATTAATGTCTGGTGATAAATAATCTCTAGAATTGGGCGATAAACTCATAATTGGAATGAATAATGTTGATCGGGGATTCAATATCTATTGATGCTACTAATAAATAGATTAGTTTTTTTCTATATTTTTTTATTTGGTCACTCACTCAATGGATGAAGAAAAAAAAAAAAATTGAGAAAAAAAGAAAACTACAGGGCTATTCTTATCATTAGAAATGATTTGAAGTATAGATTAGCCATTATGCTGAGAATTGGAGTAAAGAATCGATTGATTAGATGTTTGTTGTCTGGAATAAGCTCTGTAATCCAACCGGCAGCAATTACTGTGTAAATGTACTTATTTTGCCACTTTAAATATTGAAAAATTTAGCTGCAAAATAATTGATTATATTGGCTTTTTTAATAATTACACAATTTTGACTTCAATGGAGAAATAAACTTTGCTATCTCAAGTGGTGCCTTGAATTTAAGCTTTGGTCTAATTTTTTTTATTCGCTTTGGGCTTATCTGACCAATAAAGATATGGAACGCAGGTTGATCGTTTTTCAGAAGAAAATGTGTATTCGAAGGTAGTAAACACACCAGCTCTGGTGAATTGATCGACAGAGTAACAACTTGTAGCTATTCCTAGATTATAAGGATGTAGTGTAATGAGACCAACAATAATACAATTCCAAAACTCTTTTATTATCTTCACTAACAACTAGTCAAGGTTCACCTTTATCACTTTTACCACTTTCTTGCTCTTTCTTTGGTTCATCAGGTACAAGTATACCAGCTATTCCTAGATTATAAGGACGTAGTATAATGAGACCAACAATAATCTCTTTTATTATCTTCACTAACAACTAGTCAAGCTTCACTTTTATCACTTTCTTGCTCTTTCTTTGGTTCATCAGGTACAAGTATACCAGCTATTCCTAGATTATAAGGATGTAGTATAATGAGACCAACAATAATAAAATTACCAAAACTCTTTTATTATCTTCACTAACAACTAGTCAAGCTTCACTTTTATCACTTTCTTGCTCTTTCTTTGGTTCATCAGGTACAAATATACCAGCTGAGTGCCAACCACCAGCAGCTATACCAATCCATTTACCATTTCCAGGTTTTTTAACAATCAAAGGTTTGGTAACTCTCAATCCATTACCTTCATCTATAACAATAGTTTCATCAGTTACTTTCTGTTTAACTTCCTCTTTTGAACCTAATCCCAAGCATCCACAACATTTAGATTCAATACCCCAAGAAAAAATGTCACCAGATGAAGTGAGAGCTAAATAATGATAATCACCAATTTCGATACTGACTATATTTCTTCCTTGTAATTCATCGTGCACAATTATATTTTCCACATCTTCAGAATGACCAAATAAAATCTGATCATGATTTGTAAATATGATAAAATTATTAAAATTTGAACTTACTTTAGTAAATTCGATATGTTTTTCAAATTGAGTTTTCCAATTATTAAATTTGTCCAATTTTTTAATACTTGATCTTAATTCAGTTATGCTTGTCTCTGAACTAAGGTTATCTGGATTAAATGTAAACATACATAATGAATTATCTGATTTTGAAATATATAAAATGTAATTATTACCAACTGTGAGATCAACAATGTTATTTTTGGAGTTTGGAAGTATAATGTATTTAGCATCTGTTGTAAAATGATGGTTTTCAAATTGTTCTTTAGTTAAAGCTTCCCTTCTGTAAATAATAACTAACCCAACATTCTCAACTAAAATTGCACTTGAATTCCAACCAGCACATATTTTAAGAATAGTATAACTTGAATCAATACTTGGAAATGTTAATTTTATACCTATCTTGTTTGAATTTCCTGAATCCCAAGTATATAATTCATTTGTATCCGTTAATGCAATTAAATGTTCTCTACCACAACTTATAGAAACAACATGAGGATGTCCCATAATTTCAAATTTAGAAAGGAAATTGTTATTTGAGGGCACAGTTTTTGATTTTTGTCTCCATTTAAGATCATTATTTTCTTCATCTTTTGGAATTTGATATCTTTGAGACATTAATGGCATTGGAATAACACCCAAGTTTCTTCTCGCTGCAACATGATCATTCTCTATTCTTCCTATATAATCTTTTTCTTTTGGACCAGGTGAAATATTCCTATATCCATTTCTTGCAATTCCCGAATACCATATTTCTCCATTATCTAACAAAAAGATAAAATTGAAACCTGTTGCCAATATGTCAATGATTATAAAATTATCAAATTCAGGTATGTGTGAAGGTGTATGTACATACCATCCGAAATTACGAATTAAACTCTCTTGTGGAATTGAAGTTGATAAATAACCTAATCTACCACCATTTGATTCTCCCCAAGTGAATACTTGTTGCGATGATACTCTAGTATAAAATATCTCTTTCCAATTTTGAGTCGAAGTTATTGGATAAGTTGTATTGAATAACTTACGATATAAAAGATTGTAGATTGAATTTGAATGGCTGAATATTGAATACAATTGTTTATTTAAAGTAAATAATTTGAAGATTTGTGATGGAGTTAAATGTGTTGATAATTGTAATAGTATATCTTCACCTAAATCTAATAGTGATAATGTCATATTGTGGATTAGTTGTAATGGCTAATGCAATTTGATCTTTCTGATCTGATTTTATTATTTGTCCTTGCGCTTATCTAAAAAATGGAATTTTGCTACCAATTGAAAGCGCAATTTTTTACTTTAAGTCTCGGAATTTAAAAACATAATTAAGAACAGAATTTAAAAACTATTTATTTGAGAGTTTCTGATCAATAAACATAAACTTACTTACTTTATATTGCTGTTGGTATAGGAATTGAACCTTGGATTTTGATTGGTAAAGAAGATTAATCGTAGTTATGTATTTACATATTTAATGAAATCAATTTGCAACTTGCAGCATGTATGAGATTAATCTCCAGCTTGATTCGACCAACTTCAGGCTCCTTGGTTCAAATATAGCAATTAGTTTTTGGACCCCACCGGCATATTATCAGAACTTAGTGACATATATGCTTGATTTATTTTCTAATAAAGCCAATTAAAACAGCACAGATCATGAGAATATATTTGTAATAATAATACTCAGTAGTTCATTCTCGAAGGGTTGGGAAATCCTTTAATATTCAGGTTTTTATTACCATTATTACCATTATTACCACCATTATTCTTATTCTTATTGTTATTATTGTTATTATTATTATTTATATTCCTGTTGTTATTATATTGATTCTTTTTAATCCTCTTCCTTTCTTGAATTTTCTTGCGCGCGTCGGATCCTATATAATCACATTGTCAATTGAGTTCCTCATATGTTCGTGAGCCCATAGTACCTATCATCATTCGATTAAACTCTTCATCTATAAGGTCATCAAGTTTTCCCCGATCTTCATAAGGTATCTTACCCAGACTTGATGAACTTGATGAACTTGATGACCATTTTTGGCATCAACTTCGTCCTTGTTCTATTTCTTCAATAACTTCTTTAACATGTTTTTTCAGAAATTTATTCAATATCTTTACTTAATTTTGAACCTTTTTCTTTGATCTCATTCAAAAAATTCTCCTTATGTTTTTTCTGCTCTTCTATAAATTTCAATACATTTTCATCTTTGATATTTTCAACATTTGTCTCAATTCTTTCCTCTAATGACCAGTAATCATTTATAATTGTAGATAAATCAATTTCCGTTCCTTGTTGTAGTGATTTTTGTTCTTGTTCTTGTTCTTGTTCTTGTTCTTGTTGTTGTCGTGGCTCATGAATCAATGAATTTATTATCTTACTCTTTACTTCTTGTCTATTTATTATCAATGGTTCATTATAATTTGTAGTATAATAATTAATTAATTCATTACACGATATTGAAATTGAATCCATTGATGAATTCGATAAATCTAATTAATTATTTTTTTTTCTTTTTTTCTGCGGAAAAACAAAATTACCGTTTTTGGAAGAGTAGGAAAAATCTGAAACAAGTAGTGTATTATTGCTCAAACGAATATTTAATATTTAGTGTTCAAAAAACAAAATGCTCCTATTGTATGACTTTAGTAGTGCGGCAACTTTTGTTTGTTGCATGACTCCTATTCAGGAAGCGGCATTTTCAAACACTATGATGTAATTAAAAATTGATACAAGTTGATTCGAATGTAACATGAACAAATAGACCCCCACTAAAAAACGTTGAGCAGAAGAAAATAGTCAGTCATTAATCTTTAATATCAGAAAAAGATAAAGTTAAAGAATGAGAATTGTAACATACATTCCTTGAATGTCGAAAAATGAACCAATAATTTTTTAGTGGTTGTGAGCAGCTTCCTTCAAAATAAAGCCATTTTTTTTTTTAGGGCTGAATCAATAGATAAAAAAATCGATAAAAAAATCGAAAGATCTACAATAAAATAATCACTATACATGAAACATTCCTTCCATACATAAATTTCATAAATATCATACATATCATAAATAGCATAAATATCATAAATTTCATAAATAGCATAAATATCATAAATTGCATAAATTTAATATATTACAAACATTCGACTCTAATCTCTTATCTGATTCGCTTAAAAAAGTATATGCTAAAAATAAACATGATACAATTGTAATTTAGATTTATTAAGGAATGAATAAGAACACTACGTGACGAAACAAAAATTATTATTATGCTACTGGCATTCAATTTTATATTCATTTAATATTTTTCAAACTATTGATATTTAAATTATGGAAATTATGGAAATTAAGGGTGAACTTGAAATCAGCAGAGAGATAGTAAATTAAATTTATATAGAATAGTTTATAGTTGGTTAGTTATAAACGTTCGTTTGATCATATAGGGCGGGCGTACAAATTTTCTATTGATGCGTCGACTTTGATATTCAAAACCGTATTAACTAATAATGCAATAGCAAATTTATTAAGTTCGTTCCAAATTGGGGGCGGCACGGCATTCGAGGCACGAAAGTGAAAAAAAATTCAACGCACTAAATTCAAAAAAATCACTCGATTTTAATAAAATTTGATCATTCCCCTCGAAAGAAGAAATAAACGCCAATTAATAATAATAAATAATATTGTAACACTAAATAAGTTGTTGATGATCATACATTCAATTTAGCAAATTAATAATATATACTACTAGATTATTAGATTTATTGACCAACAACAGTATATTGTGTACTGTTTCTCTCTTTCTCTCTTTCACTCTTTCACTCTTTCTTCTTTCACAAGGATTAACATTGATTGTTGATTTTTAATTAAAAGGGAAGGGCATCAAAAATTTATAAATAAACTTTTTAGATTAGGATAGTTCAAAAAAGAGATTAAAAAAAAAGTTAGTCGATTGTGGTGAGAGATAACCAGATAAAAATGAATATGGTGAAACATTGAAATAGATTAAGTGATTATTATTAGTTTCTATTTCTCTTTTGTTTGAAAGTGTCTTGTTTTTTGTTTTTTTTTTTTTGTTTGCAATTGCAAAATTGAATACTTTTTATTTTTTTTTTTTTTTTTTATTTTTATTTTTATTTTTTTTTTTTTTTTTTTATTTTTATTTATTTATTTTTGATCATTAAACCTTAAAAATTATATATACAGATAAAAATTATACACACAGTATTAATTGTTGAATTGTTTCATCTATAAATTATCAACCAATTTTCCGTTTTTCACTTTAAACATATATTTAATATATTTTCAAAGTTTCAGTATATTCATTATATTTCAATTTCATTTCAATTTCATTTTCATTTCATTTTAATACATTTCATTTTAATACATTTTAATACATTGTTTAATACTTATAACACTTTAACACTTTAACTTTTATTATAATAATAATAATAATAATAATAATAATAATAATAATTCAATCTTTATTGTTAATTTCTTGTCATATAAATAAATAATTTTAAAATTTCATTTTATAACTTTCAATTTTCATCCACATCTCATATTTCATATATCATATCTCAATTATCATTTTAAATGTCAAAAACTCAACAACAACCAATTACAAATTCGGCAAAATTTAATTTGTTTAGTAATTCAACTTCTTCATTGGAAGAAAATAATTGTGCACGCGCACCACCACCACCACCACCACCACCACAACCACCAGCTTCATCATCTTCATCAAACAATATTAATATTAGTAGTCATAATAATAAAAAATTTCATCATAAAAAATGTATTTCAAAATTAAAATTAACTCCAATTTGTTGTAGTTCAACAGGTAATAATATAAATATGGATTGTATAAGCTCTAATTCAGATTCAGATATTTTTGAAAGGTCATTAATTAAAAACGAACCAATTTCAAATTTAGCAAATATAGAAACTCCTGAACATTTTAATTTAGAAAATTTTACAAGTCCTATTCTTGATTCAACTATTGAAATATGTTCAAATCCTCAAATTGGTTTGGACAATATAAAGCTTAATTGTTATGAAGAAGAAGAAGAAGATCATGATGATGATGATGATGATGGTGAAAAAACAGATATTAATAATAATAATAATAATGATGATGATGATGATGATGATGAGCAATATGAAGAAATTTATGGTACTTCTCCAAAACAATATATGGGGCGAAATAATGAAGAAGCTTTTAGACCAAGAAGTAGATCAATTATTTCTCAAAATTTAATAACAACTTTAAATCAAATACAATCTAGAAAAGAATTGGATAAATCTAAATCATCAAATGTTTTAAATACTACTGCTGCTGCTTATAATAGACCTTTAAGTAAAAGAGCTAGTTCATTTAGTGGTGCAACTGCATATAGTAGAGATAAGAAAAAAGATCATATAAATCAAAAAAATACTAATGCTACAAGTGCTGGAGGAGGTAATTGTCAATTTTTGAATTATTATTCATTTGCTGAAATGATTAAAAATGAAGATAAAGATGATGGAATAAGTCCAACAAGTCAAAATTCAAATAGTAATACTAGAAGAGGCTCTTATGCCACAGTAAATGCCAAAGATTATATTGGTGTTATTTAACAAAAAAGATAAATATATAAATGATTCATGCTAGATAACTTTTGTAAGATTAATAACTTATAAGCTCTTGATATTAACAACAATTCGATGTTTTGTATGCTTTCAACCCTTGAATTGGTAGCGCAATAGTATAATAATTTTGCATTCGTCAATTACCTTTAAAATGTTTTTTCTAATGCTAACAAATTCTAAAAGATAAAATATTAGCATCATGTCTATTTAAAGCAAGAGACTTGAAAATTACTGCTATGTTGGAGCTCTCATACCTACAAAAAATAACATCATGGCCATAGGCAACACGACTAGTGGTACCACTAATGGCCTTGGATCAAAAACTTGTTTGGCGGTATCGGTTGACAGCTTATTTTGAAATCTGAAACAAATAATTTATATGCAGTCTCATGGTAATTAATATAATCTAAACTTAATCTGTTGATATCTCTCTCAAAAGTTGATCTGTTGTTCTCAAATTGTTTTCGGAAATACTTCATTTTGTTCTGAGCACTGATGCTAGAGTCAATCAATAAAACATTATCTTGAGCAATTAATTCCTCATTTAAAAAATGCAAAAATACGTTAAATTACGAGATAAACCATACTTAACCTTCGTTTATCGAATCGTAGAATATCCAATTTGACTCATTTAACATCAAAGATATTTTTGGTAGTAATTTACAGGCGCTAAAATCAGTTTTTTAATTTTAAATATTTTAACACAAAAACTTCAAGATTTATTAGAATGAGGGAACTATGCATCTTGATAGATCTACCACACTTTTATTTCGAACTAAGTTGTGGAATTAGTTATTTCGTAAAGCTAATATATTCAATTTTTGCCATATTGATGAGAGAAAATTGTGAAATTTCTCAGTTTTAGTTCAGATCCACTAATATTAAAAAGGGTCTAACAGCTTTATTTAAGGTATGATATTTATAATCCGTTGACTGATTGAAAGTTTTGGAACTAGATAAGAAGATACATTGATTCACATTTTTCGCAAAATTTTTGTATAGTGAAAAACAAAATTGCCAAAATAACAACTCAAAAAAATAATGTTCAAATTGTGAAATTTCAACTATGTAGAGTCTATAACTCAATGCTTCTGATCTTAGTAGATTGGTATTTATCTCGGAAAAATGCGCTGAACATGAGATATAAGCCAATACGTTTAGTACGAGTCGCCTCATCTCTACCGCAAGAATTTATTTTGTCGCACCAAGATATTTAGTAGAAAAGAAACTTGAATAAGACAGTTCAACTAGTAATTTAGGATTGTAATGAAGTTCTTGAATTACAACCAATTTCAGAGTTATGTTAATTAATAGAGAAATGACATAAAAAACTTGCATTTTGGTTAATTTTTGTAGACTGCTATTATTTAGTTTTATTTATTAACAAATTGTTCATAAAAAAAATCCATTTTGGTCAATTTTTGTAGACTGCTATTATTTAGTTTTATTTATTAACAAATTGTCCATAAAAACTGTTAATCAAAAAGATTTGACTTTCATTAATGGTCTCGAGCTGATGGACCTCTTTCCTCAAATGATAAAGATAATTTACCAGAATGTCTTGTTGATTTGACAGCTTATTTTAACATTATAGCTAATCAAGTCTATTAATTAACCAAAATTACTACTTTTAAACTTATCAAATTACCTCAATGACATTGTAGGTAACTTGAACAATTAAAAAAAGTAACAGATACTTTGAATTAAACTTATGAAATATAGAACTTGCTCATTTCTATTCACAATATTTGAACCCACCATATCTCTCAAGTGTTTACAGTCTTTTTAGAAAAGAACTTCAAGAATACCTTCCCACAGTTAATACTTCTACTTCACACGTGTGTTTAAAATAGGTTCAAGATTCGAAAAGTGGGAAGTCTCCTTATTTGAAAAACATATTTTTTCCCGTTATATATGTTCGACTTAAATTGCCAAACTGGCTCTGACACAACTTTAGGTTCACGCTGGTACCTAAAAAACTACAGTCTCCAAACCATTTCTGTCACACTGTATCTGTAGTCAGCGCAAAAGCTCACTTTGAACCCACCACGAAATAACGACAAGAACTTCCAACATGTAACGAAAAGTTCAACAGACATCCCATATATTGAAAAAATCAAATCCCTTGAACAACACAACTTAATGGAAATGGTAAAAGTCAATCGCACTTACAACGAACGAATTTAACAATCATTAATACAATAAAATTCTTTTTGATCGTTCAACTAAATCAAAATTAAAATTGGAGTTGGAAGTCGTGTACCCCATACTAAATAATTTTTTGAATCCATTACAACAAAAAAAATTTGCAATTTCCATCTTACAAAAAAAAACCACCATACGAAAAAGAAACAGAAAAGACTAACATTTACTAGTAATTCATTGTCTTTTATTATACTTAACCTAATCTAATCTAATTCAAATTTCACTGTTAAATTCAATTCCATCAACATCATGACTGAATCATTATTTGACACCAATTTTACAGAAAAATCAACTCCAAAAGAACAATCAAAACCATCAGAATCATCAAATTCAACAACAACAACAACAACAACAGCAGCAGCAACAAATCAACATCAACAAGTTGGTGAATCATCATCTTCATCAAATAATGATCAACAATCTTATGACCAATCAACTACATTACCGTCGCTCGTTGATAAATCAAATATCGACGCTTTGATTAATTATAGAGTTTTAGTATCAGCAAAAGAAGCTGGTTGTTTAATTGGTCAAAATGGACAAGTTATTGATTCTATTAGAGGAGAAACCAATACAAAAGCTGGTATTTCCAAATTAGTTCCAGGTAGTAGTGAAAGAATTTTAACTGTTTCAGGTAAAATAGATTCTTGTGCTAAAGCTTTAAGTTTCTTTGCTCAAGCTTTATGTAATTCTCAAATTGAAACATATAATTATTTCCCATTAAAACAATTATCATCACAACCATGTATTGAAAATGAGACAACTATACTTAGATTATTAATTCCAAACTCACAAATGGGAACTTTAATTGGTTCTAAAGGTGCAAGAATTCAACAAATTCAAAATAATTTCAACATTTCAATGATTGCATCAAAATCATTCTTACCGGGTTCAAAAGAAAGACTTGTTGAATTACAAGGTCGTGTTAATGACCTTTATGATGCTTTAAGAATTATATCAAGATGTTTAATTGAAGATTTTTCATCAATTGTAAATACTACATATTATGTTCCAAGATCACATTATAATACTGCTTCTTCAACAAATACAAATGGTTCTAATGGATTTAGAAAAAATACTGCTTCAATATCTTTCCCAAATGATATGGTTGGTGCTTTAATTGGTAAAAATGGTTCAAGAATTCAAGGTGTTCGTAAAATATCAGGTGCTAATATTGGTATTTCTGAACCAATTGAAGGTAAAAATGAAAGAATTTTCACAATTACAGGTTCTCAACAATCAATTGAAAAAGCTAAAAACTTATTGTATCATAATATGGAAAGAGAAGAACAAAGAAGAGCAGAACAAGAACAACATTAAATTTAAATATCATTTTGTATAGCTCCTTTTTATTGTATTATTTAATTTCGATGATTTAAAATTCTTCAGGCAAAACTCATAATAATTTTCGACCGCTCTAGAACAAAATTATGGCCTAATTTTGGTATTATCAAGGCGAGAGCTCGAAAGCGAAAATGCAGCCGTAAAGTTTTTTATTGACGCGAGAGATAGTCGGTTTACATGGAACGATTGCACACACAGCCAGCAGAGTTTTATTGTCTTCGAATTTAAACTAGCCATTTGAATTGCATCATTTTCTTTGAATTTAAACTAGCCATTTGAATGGCATCATTTTCTTTGAATTTAAACTAGCCATTTGAATGGCATCATTTTCTTTGAATTTAAGCTAGCCATTTGAATGGCCTCATTTCTTTGATAATGGTTACTAAGAGACAGAAAAATGTGATAATTATGGCTTCAGCAT